>MU766336.1:63738-208344 GCA_026770625.1 Nicotiana glauca
GTCATTGGCCAGCCACTGGGCGCTGGCGAGAGGCATCGGTGGGGCGACATAGGCACATGCGCGCTTGTCGCTTGGCGCAGCCAGGACCACGGGGCCGACCATGGCGGTAAGCATTGGGAGGCTTGCTAGGCCGCCATGGGGTGCGGCCAAGGGGTCATGCGGCGTGCGTGGAAAGCAGCCCATGACAGTTATTATGTTGTTACTTATGAGGAGTGGTGAGAAATTGGATAAAGAATAAAGAGAGAGGAGAATGAATGCGGCTCATGAGTGATCTTGCTGTTTTATCCTTTGGTTCACATGTTCTTGCAAAAATGTTTTAATGCTCTATTGGAATAGCTGAATGGAAAAATAAGGTTTTGTTAGACCTCATGTTAAATAACTAATAGTATATACTAGTTTTATCGAGTTTTTGCCATTTTTATGAGTTTTAGCATATTGTTCTAGCAGAAAGCCATTAAGGGGTGTGTGAAAAATAGGTTCTTGATTAGCTGATTTTTTCTTTCTTTCATACTTTATAACAAAAAAGTATTTTTTTTCCAACATTATGTATGCTTGTTTGAATGACTGCAGTATTTACTAGTTTATGAGTATTAGCATATTGTTCTAGCAGAAAGCCATTGAGGGGTGTGTGAAAAATAGTTTCTTTATTTATATAATTTATGCTTGTTTTGATGACTATAGTTTTTACTAGTAGTTTTATTGAGTTTTTGCTATTTTTATGATTTTTTAGCAGATTTTTCTAGCTGAATGGAAAAAAAAAACTTTTTGTTATAAATATGAAAGAAAGAAAAAATCAGCTAATCAAGAACCTATTTTTCACACACCCCTTAAATGGCTTTCTGCTAGAATATCTAAAACTCATAAAAATGGCAAAAATGTATATACTGATCTCTAACCATACATGTACCATTATATATACCATGTGTTTGCGTGAGAAACCGTTGACCGTAGAAAGACAAGCATAGGTGAGTATAATCATCTGCGTGTATCTATGTACAAAATATTACCTCTTTCTCAATGTACTTTTCAGGTGTTGTCCCTTATATTTTTCTGCTACTTTTTGTTGTATGCTCGGCGAGACCTTATATTTTTCTGCTACTTTTTGTTTCTGTCATTTGATCTTTCCCATTTGGCATTGGCTTATTAAAGCAAAGGCTAGAATGGTTAAAAGTTACAATTAGAAGAATGAAAGGGAAGATACAACCAACCCATTCTCTACTTATAAAGTTACAATTAGAGAAAATTCTACTATACCCATTTTTATTTAATGACTTTATTTATTCTCTTTTGTAGGTGGAGCAACTAAAGAAAGGAAAGATGGAGAAGGTGGAGCAACTGAAGAAAGGGATGATGGAAATAGCGAAGATCTAGACCTTACTTAAGAAGAACTTTGAGTTGTTGTCGATATTCTTGGAGTATTTTGTTATATCATTTGAAACTTTAACTTTTGAAGTGGTGAACTGTAAAACTTATGTAATTAGGTTAAAACATTTTGCTATTATCGTTATTCTTAGCTTATTGGATATGAAAGATTATGAAGTGTTTTATCTATTTATTATATAATTATTAGGTAGTAATATCAATTAAATGTTTAAAATAGCCTAATAGAACCGTTGCAATAAGTACAAATGTCGTTGCCATTGATATTCTAAACTGCTCCGATAGGTCTTGCAAACCATTCCATAAAGTGTGACAAACCGATTCAATTGGCAACTAAAACTGATGCAATAGAAACAAAATCGTTACAGTAGCGCAATGAAACTGTTACAATAACTGTAAATCAACGTTGCATTAGCATACATAACCGTTGCAATAAACTATATTGTAACAGTTTCCAGCCGTTGCATAAACTATATGGTAACGGTTTTTAACCGTTGCAGTTGATATGAACACTCGTTGCTTCAGCCAGAGGGAAAACCGTTGCGATAGCTTGATCTATAGCAACGGTGTGTTCAACCGTTGCCAAAACTATTGCAGTAGATCTATTGGCACGCGATCGGATGTCACGGTCGCTGAACCGTTCCAATACAGCTATGGCAACAGTTAGCCTCTTAATTGCAACAATTTACCTACTGTTGCTATAGGCCTATTTCCCAGTAGTGCGGTTCAGCGTGGTGATGCCAGAAATATGACCATCGGAGATGATGGGGTATTGAGGGTGTAGGGCCAGATTTGTGTGCCCAATGTTGATGAGCTTCGAGAGTTGATTTTAGTAGAGGCCCATAGTTCACGATATTCCATCAATCTAGGTACCGCAAAGATGTATCAGGACTTGAGGCAGTACTATTGTTGGAGGCGGATGAAGAAAGATATAGTTGGTTATGTGTCTAGATGCCTCAACTGCCAGTAGGTGAAGTATGAGCACCAGCGACGGGGTGGTTTGCTTCAGCGGATTGAGATTCCGGAGTGGAAATAGGAGCGCATCACCATGGACTTTGTATCTGCACTCCCACGGACCTTGAAGAAGGTTGATGCCATTTGGGTTACTGTAGATCGATTGATCAAGTCCGCTCATTTCATTCCTGTGTGCACCACTTATTCATCGGAGCGGTTGGTGAAGATTTATTTACGGGAAATCATCTGTCTGCATGTTATTCCAGTTTCTATTATTTTAGATAGAGGTACTTAGTTTACATCACAGTTCTGGAGAGCCGTGCAGCAGGAGCTAAGTACTGGGGTAGAGTTGAGCACAACCTTTCACCCCTAGACAGACGGACAGTCCGAGCGCACGATTCAGATTCTCGAGGATATGCTCCGTGCGCGTCTGATTGAGTTTGGAGGGTCTTGGGATTAGTTCTTGCAATTGGCGGAATTTGCTTACAATAACAGTTATCAGTCCAGCATTCAGATGGTGCCTTGTGAGGCTTTATATGGTAGGAGGTGTAGATCTCCGGTGGGCTGGTTTGAGCCGGGTGAGGTCAGGCTATTGGCCACAGAGTTGGTTCAGGATGCATTAGAGAAGGTTAAGTTTATTCAGGATAGACTCCGTATAGTCCAGTCCAGACAGAAGAGCTACGTGGGCAGGAAGGTTCGTGATGTTTCATATATGGTCAGAGAGCGGGTTCTTCTTCAAGTTTTTCCTATGAAGGGCATCATGAGGTTTGGGAAGAAAGCGAAGTTGAGTCCGATGTTTATTGGCCCTTTTGAGATTTTGAGGCGAGTTGGGGAGGTTGCTTATGAGGTTGCCTTGCCTCCTAGTTTGGCGGGAGTTAACTCGGTATTTCATGTTTTGATGCTTCGGAGATATCACGGCGACCCGTCGCACGTGTTGGACTTTAATTCAGTCCAATTGGACAAGGATCTATCCTATGTAAAGGAGCCAATGGCTATATTTGACAGGCAGATCAGAAAGTTGAGGTTAAAGAACATTGCTTCAACAAAGGTTCAGTGGCAAGGTCAGCCGGCCGAGGAGGCGACTTGGGAGACCGAGCGGGATATGCCAGCCAGTACCCTCATTTTTTCACTACTTCAGGTATGTCTTTATGTTCGTTCGAGGACGAATGAATGTTTAAGTGTAGGAGGATGTGACGACCCGGCCGGTCGTCTTAAGAATTAACGCCCCGATCCCCTATTAACTGTTTCCCCTAAGTTAATTTCAGTTATTTCGGTTTGCCGGGATGTTCGTTGTTGGGTTTCGAAAAGTTTTGGGGCACTTAGTCCCTTAATGAGAGCTGAAGTGTTGGAAAGTGGTCCGTAGTCGGAACAGTGTGAAGACGGCCTCAGAATGGAAATCTGATGGTTCCGTTAGCTTTGTTAGGTGATTTTGGGGTTGGGAGCGTGCTCAGAATGTGTTTTGGAGGTCCATAGCTGATTTAGGCTTGAAATGCCGAAGTTTGAGTTTTTGAAGTTTTCCGGTCTGATAGTGAGATTTTGATCCGAGTGTCGGAATGGAATTCCGAAAGTTGCAATAGCTCTGTCACATCGTTTGGGATGTGTGTGTAAAATTTCAGGTCATTTGGGCGAGGTTTGGTTGGGTTTTGATCGAAAGCGTGCTTTGATAGAATTGGAAGTTCTTAGGCTCAAATCCTTGATTAATTTGAGTTTCCGACATTGTTTTAGGTGTTTTAAGGATTGATAAAAGTTTGAATGGGGTATTAGGTGATGTTGGTGCTTTTGGTTGAGGTCCCTGGGGCCTCGAGATGATTTCAGATGGTCGATGGAGGGTTTTTGGAGTTGAAGGGTTGTTGAAGTTTTTCTAGTACCTGTCATAACCGCACCTGCGGTTTGGGTTCCGCAGTTGCGGAGCTGCAGAAACGGCCTGGCCATCATAGGAGCGGATGTTGGTGCTCCCTCAGCTTTCTGCAGGTGCAGAAGATTTACCGCAGATACGGTTTCGCACCTGCGAGATTTTCATCGCAGATGCGGTCCCTGAGCTGATTGAATAAAACCGCAAAAGCGACTTAAGTTCCGCAGATCCGGGACCGCATATGCGAAAATCTCTTGTCAGAAATAAGAAATTCTAGGGTTTAGTTTCAAAAGTTGGAAAAATCAAATTGGAGATCGTGGTAGGGCGATTTCGAGAGGGTTTTGAAGAGGAGATCATTGGGTAACGTTTCTTTAATATAGTTAATTTTTTCATCTAAACTCGATTGGGGATTAAAAATTGGGAAAAATTGGAAGAAACTTCATAGACCTAATTATTTAGATTTGAGTGGGTGTTTGACCTCCGAATCGAGAGATTTTTATATGGTTTGACTCGTGAGAGTACGAGAGTTCTGAAAATTTTAAAATTATCCAGTTCCGAGACATTGGCCTGAGGGGCATTTTGGTCATTTTACCTAATTTCACATCTTAGCTTTGAATTAACTTATGAAATCACTGGTTTGAGATGTTATTTACGATATGTAATTGAATTGAATATATTTGGGCCATTTGGAGTCGGATACTCGTGGCAAAGCGTGGCTTCTAGTTGATTTTGTGCCGGTTTGAGGTAAGTGGCTTGTCTAACCTTGTGTGGGGGACCTTTCCCCTTAGGATATGATAATTGGTAATTGAAAGGCCTGGTACATGAGGTGACGAGTGCGTACTTGAGCTAATTGTTGAAAATCCGATTTTACTTTAAATATATAGACTGAGTTCTTTCATATTTGACTTATTCTACTTGCAAATTTTAGTCTGTGTAATATTAGAAAAGCATGCGTAGTTGATTTGAATTGCCTATTTGCTTAAGTTGTCTTGACTGTACTACGTGAAGAATGTTAGGCTAGTAATACCTATTGATTGTATTTTTGTACTTCACTTCTGAATATCTTTTGGTTGTGGTTGCGCATTTACGTTGGGACTATAGATGTGGGATTCCGGTAGCTCCTCCTTGTCTGTTTACTTTGGAACTATGGGTTAGATTCTCGGTAGATCCCCCTGCACTTTTACTTTGGGACTACGGGTTAAATTCCCGGTAGACCCCCCTGCACTTTTACTTTAGGACTGTGGGTTAGATTCCCGATAGATCCTTCTGCACATTGATAGTTGGACTACGGGATGGTATCCCGAGAGATCCTTCAAATATTCACAAATGATGGACTACGGGACGGTATCCCGGGACATCCACTGGACAGTTGAGAAAGGGACTACTGGACGGTATCCTGGGAGATCCTCGTTGTTGGTGTTGATATTGAGCTGTTTTATTCTGTGTTACTTTATTCTCTGAATGTTAATTGTTGTCTCGTGTAACCTGTCTTACTTTATAGTTGTACACATTATTTCTGTTTATTTCATATTGTTGCAAGATTTATTATCATTATTACTCTCAGTAAGGCCTTGACCTTTCTCTGTCACTACCCAACCGAGGTTAGGCTTGACACTTATTGAGTACCGCTGTGGTGTACTCATGCACCTTTTGCGCATGTTTTTCATGTGCAGATCCAGGTAGCTCTGCCCAGGCGTATCATCCTCGAGGTGGAGAGATCTAGCAGAGACTTTGAGGTACATGTACCGCATCCGCAGACCAGGAGTCTCTTTCTTATTCTAGCTTTAGCCGTTAGCTTTTCCTTTTCGTACTGATCGTTTTAGACATTCTGGAGTTAGAGCAATGTATTTACCTTCCGTTAGCTTGTGTTCCCGTGAGTTTTTGGGTTTTGGGGTGATATGTTAGACTTCCACATTATTTGAGTTGTATATGCCGAGCGGTATTTTTATACAGTTTTTCATTTAGTTGTTCAGTTTTAGTTAATTGTTCCGCAAGTTATGTTCTCTTTCCGCATTGTTAGGCTTACCTAGTTATAGGGACTAGGTGTCATCACGACATATTCACGGAGGGCGAACTGGGATCGTAACACCTTTGAGCCTGTGTTATTTTCTTTGATCGCCCTCTTTTGGAATCAAGTTTAGAGTCAAGAGTCAAAAAAATAAAAAAAAGAAAAAAAAGAAAAAAAAAAGTTCATATCCTAAGATTACAAACTGGGACAATTTTCAAGTGAAAAGAAGAAGAAGAAGAAGAAAATAATTGTCAAAGGTGCATGCCCTTAAAAGAATAGAAGCTGGGGCAACTTGTTTTGAAAACAAAAAAGATAAAAAGAAAAACAAGAAACAGAAAGAAAGATGAAAAATAGTTTAGGCCAGATGTTTGAACTACGTTCGACCTAATTCCCTAAAAAAAGGATGCGTACGCAGCCTCACGGTTCGGTCCAACCAAATAAAAATGTAGAAGAAATAGAAAAATAAAAAAATAGAAAAAAATAGAAAAATCGAAAAATCCCCACTATCTAAAATTGGGGCAAAAAAATTTATTTCACTTTTGAAAGAGTCGATTCCAAAAGTTGTAAGTCTACAACCCCTCACTTTGAGTAAACTTTGAGCCGTCATGCTGACCCTTTCTTCCTACCCATATCAAAAACCTTCCAAATAAAGACCTATTGATCAATATTCAAGAATGCCAAGAAAAGCAGGCAATGAGCAACGGTTGTCACGCACATAGAACACTCTCAAGTTGCTCGCAAAAAAAGAAGAGGAAAGAAATAGAAAAGAAAAAGAAAAGAAAAAGGAGAGAATCTTATTAGTGAAAACCATCACGGGCACTGTAAGACGACGGTAAGCAGAGATGAATAAATTAGAGAGACTAGTTGGTGAAAACCCCTTGGGGCACTACTTGACGAAAGTGAGTTGTGAAGATGATGTGAAGGATTGGCACGAACAAGCCCGATTTCAAAGCTCATAAGAATGGCAAAATGGAAGATTGGATTAGTTTTATAAATTAGGCCGTTGAGTCCAAAATACATGTCATGACCATTAAAGCTAATTATTGAGAAGAAATAGAAAAAGAAAAAAAAAACTCTTCCTTCTATCCTTCCGACAGGGGAATTTCATGTTAATATTCGTTTCTTTGCATTATTGTGTCCTTCACTCTGAATCAGTCCTTTTCAAAAGAAGTAAGAAAAGATTTTAAAATCTGCTACTAGCTTTTTAGTTGCATAAAGTAAATTTGGCCAGCACTCAGTTGTTACTGTCAATGTTCCTTGAGGATTCATGCAAAGGCTCCCCCAAAAGACTCTTGTCAGCCTACTTGGCACAAGCAAAGATAACTGGTGATTCTCTCTGACAGACAAAGTACTCAAAAGCAGGAAGTCATTCAAGATATAAGAAAAGTTCATCTGAGCAAAGATATCCAATCGGGATAAGGCTGTTTGAGCTGCAAATACAAAGGGTACTGGGTTTGAATCAATTAGATTTGGTGCAGAACAAAAGTCTTTTGAGACCGACTCAGGCTGATCGAGCAAAAGCCAAGCTGCTCAAGACTCAAGGGCACAAACCGACCACCACTTTTTAAAACTGACAAAATTTTCTTTGTTTGAAATAGGAACGAAGCAAGCAAGGAAAGTGGTTCGAGAAAGAAAAAAACAAGGGAAAAAAAACAACAAGAAAGAGAGGGAAGAAAAAGAAAAGAAGAGAAGAGCCGCAAAGGGAAGTTTCTCAAATCTTTGCCTTTATTCGTCTTGCTATTGTGCATAAACTCTTGCCATTGATCTTCACATTTTTCCTCCTAAGATAGAAGACCTAGTCTGATGAACTTTCTCCAGATGAATCTTTCTCCTAAGATGCCATAAAGAGACCTAATCTGATGAACTTTCTCCTAGGATCAAAATATTAGTCTGATGAATTTTCCTCCTAAGATAAAAGACCTAGTCTGATGAAATTTCTCCTAAGATAGAAATCTTAGTATGATGAATTTTTCTCCTAACATAACCCAAAAAAAAAGACCTAGTCTGATGAACTTTCTCCTAGGATCAAAATCTTAGTCTGATGAATCTTTCTCCTAAGATGCCATAAAGAGACCTAATCTGATGAACTTTCTCCTAGGATCAAAATCTTAGTCTGATGAATCTTTCTCCTAAGATAGGAAACTTATTCTAATGAATTTTCTCCTAGGATAATTTGAAGGAAAAAAAGGATGTCTAAAAAAAGGTCATTTATTCATGCCTTTGAAAAAAAGGGGCGTTTGAGAAATTTGTTTAAAAGAATGATTTTCTCAACAAAAAAAAAGTTTTTTTCCCAAAAAAAAAAGGAAAAAAAATCCTTCTGGTTCATTTTAGCATAAATACACAATTTAGCAATCTCATTTTTCCAACATAGGGCTCAAATCCCAAGTTGAGATTTTTAGACATAGGGCCTCCATTCCCTAGTCGCCTTTTTGCCTACATAAGGGCTCCAATTCCTGAGTTGAGATTTTAGACATAAGGCCTTCATTCCCTAGCCACCTTTTTTTTTAACCAATATTAGGGCTCCAATCCCTGAGTTGAGATTCTAGACATAGGGCCTCCATTCCCTAGTCACTTTTATACCAATATTAAGGCTCCAATCCCTGAGTTGAGATTTTAGACATAGGGCCTCAATTCCCTAGTCGCCTTTTTTACCAACATTAGGGCTCTAATCCCTGTGTTGATGTTTTAGATATAGGGCTCTATTCCCTAATCTCTTCCTCCCAAACAGACACCATCCTTATTTTATTGCTTTAAAAAAAAGAGAAGAGGAAAAAGAAAAAAAATAGAATAAGTTCAAAGTTTTGTTACAAATAACTCGCGAAATTTTCCTAGTGAAAAATGGGGCAGAAAATTTCATTCGTTCATTTCTTTTCTGTTTCTGAGCAGGTTTCACCTCGAGACACAGGGTTCGAGATGACCAAAAGAATGAGTCTCAATCCAGAATAAAGAAAAAGAAGAAAAACAAAAAGAAGTGAACTCAAAATGCAGAAGCGGAGAAAGATGTGGACTGCTCAAGACATAATTGAAGTCACAAGCTTTGCACGTCCCGTCTTGATATGAAAAAGCTTAAGAAGATTGAACCAACACCTGTAGCTAACAAGCATCAAGATTCAAATCAGAGTCCGTATGAAGAACCAACCAAGACTCAAGATCAAGGTTCAGAAAACTCATAGATAGGAATCTTGTAACTCGTAGCTGATAGGCTTAGTTAGTCTTTTTCATTTTTTGATTTTGATGTAATAACGGGACCATGGACCAAAACCTTAGTGCAACAGCACCTCGACCGGCTCTCCACCTCGGTACTCCATCACCTCATTCACTTTTGAACTACACGTGGCCTAATTTCTTTATAGCTAAGGATTTGTAGGCAGCTCAGATACCAGTGCTCGGTCACATTCCCCTTTCTCTTAGTTTTAGTCTCTCCAAATAAGGGCCGGGACAAAAAACCTGTCTAGTCATTCTTTTCTGAAAACCTTTCGCGTTTCCAGTCAAAGAGGGGCAACTGTATGCATGTTATTTTTGACCCTCCCCAAGATTTTTCATATTTTAGCATGTAAATATTTAGTTTAGGCCTAATATCGCTATTTTAGCTAATTTTGACTCTTTTACTTTATTTCGTCACAAAAAATGAAAATTACAAAAAAAAAATTAGTTTACGTATCTTACATAAATTTAAACAAAAAAATATACAAAAATAGTACCTTATTTTTATCTTTACATAATCTTGAAAATACAAAAAAAATATATAATAGTTTCATGTTAGCTTTTGCATTGTGTAGTATTTTTATCGTATTTTAAAAGGACTCAATCAAGGTGTTGGATCACAATTTTAAGAGTTTTAGAGCCCAATTCTTGGCCCACTTCGGATTAGTCCATTAAGCCTAGAGACCCTTCTAGACTCTTCTTTGGAATAAAAACAAATTAAAAAGACCCTAAGGACCTATTACACAAAAGACCTAGGGACTAGTGAGCAAATAACATAAAATATAACCCTAGACCCTACACCTACAAAAGCTAAGGCTAATCAGCCAAAATAAAGGAGAAGAGAAATAACGCTCAAGAGAAAAGAGGACACAAAAGGGCAAAAGATAAGAAAATTAGTGCCGCAATTCACCAAAAGAGAACCCCCACCCCTGAACTTCTTCTTCTTCCATTTTTTTTAAAACAACAGACTTTACCCCAAAATTTCCTCTTCACGCTGGACCTGGAGAAGTGGCGTGACCATCGACCGTCGTTCTTCATCTCCTTCAATGGCATAACACTAAGAATAGACGACCCGCCCCTCCCATTTGTTCTGCTTCATCTACACCCCTTTTTCCACTTACCAAACACTTTCACCACTATTAATCCAAAAGCTAAACTAGATGTAAGGTTTTGTTTGTTTTGATTTGAATGGAAACAATTGATTTAGAAAAGATTTGAGGTATCCCTCTAAGTTTTGTTCTAAAAATAGAGTTAGAGGGAGTACATGTTTGATTTGAAGTACTCACGGCGTCCAAATTTGCCGTTGAGTTCGTGTTTGGGGTTTGGGCTGTCTGTTTGCAAATCTGGGGGTGTCTAACACCTTCTCCTGGGTTAACAGAATTCCTTATTCAGAATTTTTGGTTCACAAACTTCAAAAGGAAAGTCGAAATTTTTCTCGATTTGGGATTCAAAATAAATCGGTGACTTGGGACACCAAATAAACTATCCCAAGTGGCGACTCTGATAAATAAATAATCTCATTTCGAATAATGTCACTTAAATTATAATAACTCCCTTACATATACTATCCTCCCGGGGTGGTACGTAAAAAAGGAGGTGTGACAATACCCCTTTAGAAACTCTGTGTATTCTTTCTTCTCTGAGGGCGATAGGTGAATGTTGATTCGTGTTTCCTTGACATTTTCTGCGTCTCCCATGTTAACAATTTTGTTTTTGTCCAGGTTGGACTTAGGTCTGTTCTCAAAGTTCTCAACTTCTTTGACAATCTCATCAAGTATGTCATCTTCTTCTGAATCAATGTCCATTTGTTGCGTTGTCTCATTGCATGTTACAGTCATTGGTTCATTAAGATAAGTAATAGTAATGCTGCATTGGTAAAGTAAGGAGGAAAATGATAGAAATAAATATTAATTCATAAGAAAAATCAAACATTCTTTTGATAAACTGAATAATTCTTTTGAACATTGAAGACCTTATTGCGAAAATTGAAAAATACGAAAAGAAAATCATTTAGTAAAAACAATGGATAATGCTTGTTTTAGCCTCGCTACCCCGAGGCTCGTCGGGCGCTGGTATTCCTGATGGTCCAGTTATTGAGGCATGCCCCTCTGCTCACAGCCTGTATGGAAGGACTTCCTCCCCCTCCTCCTCGAGAATAACATAGCAATCCATATCATTGTCCTCTAGAAGCAAAATTTTCACTACCGCAAGTGCTTCTTCTTCATCTGTCCCATAGACAACTTCAGCTTGTTGGAAAGTTTTCTCCGGACGTGGTATTGGCTGCTCCCGAGGATAGTAAGGACCACGCCATGGTGGCGACCAATTGTTGAATTCTTCCCAGGTATACTCATATCCCAAACTGAAGGTAGTGCCATGTTTCTATAGTTTTATAGGCTTAAAGATCCCTTGGAGGTTCTTGCCGAGTCCATTTCCAGGTTCGTACCCACTCTACTTCAATATACCCTCAATCTTGTTATCCCACCATTTGTCTTTGTCAAAAGCATTGACCCGCTCGATGTGGTGGTAGGTTTCTCCACCCAGCTTTCTTCTTCCTCCGATTGCCGGAATGGTCTGGCAACTGTATATAGGATTGGTCCATCACCGTGAATGATCACTTCTTGTTGATTCCATTTGAACTTTATGGCCTGATGCAACATTGATGCTACGACTCTAGCAGTATGAATCTATGGTCGTCCTAGCAGCAAGTTGTAGGATGCTTGTACATCTATTACTTGAAAGTCGACCTCGAACCACGTTGGTCCCATCTGCAGACATAGGCTAATCTCACCGATGTTGGACCTCTGAGAACCATCAAAATCTTTCACATTGATTGCTCCTTCTTTTATCTCATGCAACCCTTTATCCAACTTCTTAAGTGTTACCAATGAGCATACGTTAAGGTTGGAACCCCCATCGATCAGGATTCTGGTGATGAAATAGTATTCGCATTGTACGGTGATGTGTAATGCTTTGTTATGACCTAGACCTTCAGACGGCAGCTCGTCCTCATAGAAGGTGATTGTATGGAATGACGGCATGGTGGACTTCTCCACTGGGATTGGCGCGGCTATCTTCACTTTGAATGGGATATGTTCCTTAGGTTGCAAGACTGAAACATCAAATGGTAATGGTGCCTTTGCTGATGATGTTGCTTCAAACTCAAGAGGTATAGATACATCTGTCTCAGTGACCTCAGACGGTTGGATCTGGATTATGATGGGATTGAGAGTAACTGTTGGTTTCTTTGGGTCATCGCCTTCTGCGATCAACCTGATAGATCCCTTGAGATGTGATTCATCCTCTACTTCAATCATATCAATACTCGTGCCCTTATGGTCTTGCAGAGGGTTGTTGTGGATGGTCAGACCAGCTTTCTTTGCCAAAATAATCTTGTTATCAATCAAGGACTATATCTTGTCCTTCTAGGAGCGGCATTCATCGATGGTGTGCCTTTTCATGCTGGTGTGGTATCCATAGGATTTGTTTGGGTTAACCCACTGGGAAGGGTTCTCAAGTGTTGTAGCAGGGATGGGTGTTACAAAACCAGCAGCTTTGAGTCTCTCACACAACTGGTCAATAGGTTCGGTGATGGCTATATATTGTTTTGGAGGACTACGATCAAAATTAGGTCGAAGTCTAGGGAAGTTTTACCGTGCAGGAGGTGATTGATAGTGGGATGGTTGAGCATTATAGGTTTTATAGACATGAGCTGGTTGGAAGTATCTGGGTGAAGTAGGTTTATATGTAGAAGGTGGAGGTGACTGATAAGTTGATGGCGGAGCTTGGTAGTGAAGGTGCTTGGTAATTTGGGGTAGGCTGATATGTGGGTGGAGGTGGGTAATTTTGGTAATTTTGGGGAGACATGGTCTTTTGTGCAACCATCACGACCCATGCGTCCCTTTTCTTGGACGCACCACCAGACTGCAAGGCCTTATTTTAGCTTGCAAGTCCTCGAAGTTTGTAACCATACCACTCTTAGTGCCTTCTTCAATTCATTCCCCCAGTTTGATAATGTCAGAAAAATTATGGTTCTCAGTTAGCATCAATCATTTATAGCATTGTGGGTCTTGAGCCCGGACAAAGAACTTATTCATTTGTTCTTTTTCTAAGGCAGGTCTGACCTTAGCAGTCTCGGACCTCCAGCGAGTAGCATACTCGCAAAATGTCTCCGTGGGCTTCTTCATTAGATTCTGGATATAGAACACGTCTAGCGTGTTCTATATATTTAACCTAAACCTGTCCATAAAATCAGATGCCATACCTACCCAGCTCGACCACTTCTTGGGATCTTGGCTGATTTACCAAGATAGCGCATTTCCTTTCAGACTCCTCATGAACAACTTCATGCGGATCCTTTCATCCTTTCCTACCCCAACCAGCTTTTCGCAGTATGTCCACGGATGGACCCTCGGATCACCTGTACCATCAAA
Organism: Nicotiana glauca; assembly: GCA_026770625.1. Lineage (NCBI taxonomy): Eukaryota > Viridiplantae > Streptophyta > Magnoliopsida > Solanales > Solanaceae > Nicotiana > Nicotiana glauca. The sequence continues at coordinate 77,567 of MU766336.1, forward strand.
TATCTCGAACTTATGAGGTTTGTACCCCTCAGGCAGTTTGACATCTGGTTGTATGCAGAGGTCCTCATAGTTCAACCCTTCGATCCCTTTGCTTCCTTCGACACCCTTGATTCGACTGGTTAGCTTCTTAAGTTCCTCAACCAAGTTTCTGATGAGTAGATCCTTTTCATCAGACTCAAGTGTGCAAGATATAGGTTGGGTGGAGAGTGGAATTGTCTCCACGTAGATGGAATTGTTGTGGTGGCCTAGTGTGTAGGCGTGGAAATGGTCATTTGTGGAGTTTTGCGGTTCTGGGATGAGTAGTGGGGTATTGTTTGGAGTATGGCAAGTGTTATATTGGTTCTTTGTTGGAGCAATGGGATGATTCGGTTGTTTTTTAGGAGGTATGGGGTTTTGAACATTGGGGAAGTTGGCGTCTGGGGTGTTGAGGGAGAATGATAGGTTGGCCAGATTCTGAACCTGATCGAGCTCTTCCTGAAACATCAACAATTTTTGCTTAAGTTGTGACACATTTTCGTTGGGAACCCGAATACCATGGCCATCGGTGGCCTTTGCTGTTGTGTTCTCTTTTCTGATGTTGTTCAAATAGTCCATCTTGCTTTTGTTCTTGTTCTTAGCAGGACTAAGAGGAAGAGTGGTAGAGGGCTCCTAGATCTCATGCAATAAGATGATGTTGCCAGAGTGCACGAACTAACCTTTGTGGAGGGGAATTACAAAACAAAAATAAAGCAAAAAGGTAACCAAGTTAGTGAGGATCATAAAAAGTATTGCAATATTCAAATACATAGTGCAGGAATGTAAAGTGTGTCCTAATTTGGGAACCTCGTTGTGCCCGATGTGGGCCTAGCAACAAGTTCATTTGGAGAACTTGGAATGCTAAATGCCTTATTTCATTGATAAAAATAAAACAATTCCCAAATCAACATTAAATAAATAGGAAGTAAAAGTTACTAATGGCCATTGGCCTTGTTACATTTTAAAAAGATAAACTCCTATTTACTTGGTCCCAGAAGGACCTTCCCCAAATTTGGCATCCTTAGCTCCGTCGAACACCTTCATCAACTCGCGAAGTCTTAGAAATAGGTACACTCTAACTAGATATCCACCTTCATCCCCTTTAGCCTCTTGACAATCTTCAACCCTTTTAAGAAAATTTCTTTTCCAGTTCCACTACGTCTCGTTCCAAGTATCCCAGCCTTTTGTTGGCGTTGGTAGCCATGTATTTCCATTCCTCGATCAGCTTGTGGTTGGACTCTTGTATTTTGCGATGTTCACTTTCGCACTCATAGATCCTTTTACGCAACTTGTTGTACTTGACTTGCGCCTCGGCCTTTTCATCTATAATCATGTGACCTCGAACAAACCCTAGCTGGCCCAAACCATCATGACTGTCTTCCAACCAACCTGAATAGAAAAGAGTATAGTTGGCATGATACCTATCTGGCTCTATGGTGTCTCTTCCCATTATGATCTTACAATGCCACATGTGTTAGGTTTGGCACTTGTAGGGACTATCATCATTTTGGAAGTCGGCTCGAAAGTGGGTCATCTTGTCGACCCTAGGTATGACATGCTTCTTACCAGCTTGCCTCAATGAGGGACATAAGGGTAGGTTCCCCTGAGACCAATTAGTATGAGGAAAGGTGCATCCCTGGATCGGGTGATGAACTCCTCTATCGGAAACCATTCGAAGATCTATTGAATCTGTGCTTCGATCAGATTATCAAATAACTCAACCCATCCCTTTGCATCTTCAGGCTGAGCGAAAATGTCGGGGATGTAATTTATTCACTTTGGATGGTGGAAAGCGATGTGATTATCCCAGTCCCTACGCTGAATTTCTTGTCGATATTCACCCTTTTGGAGATGCTCTATGAGCCAAAGTTGAAGTAACAGATTGCACCCTTCAAAGTGTTTCGCTCCTCGTTGACACTTTTCTAAGGCTCGGTATATGTCTGCAATAATCATGGGTATAATGTTCAATGCCTACCCACCAATCCCCTCCATTAGGGTTTTGGTTACCATATCTAGCCTAGTATGAATTCTACCTTTCTTTGTCGGAAATACAATCAGACCTAGGAAGCAAAATATGAAGACGAAAACCCTGCGATGGACGTGTCCCAAGGATGTGATGGCAAAATCTGTAGAGTAGTTACGGTAAGATTTGCTGTGACCGTACCTTTCATACAAGTAGCCAAAAGGGATGTATGATTCCTTCAGGCATGTTAATTCTGGCTTCTTCTTCAAACCCATCATTCTAAGGAAGCCCTTGCCTTTATGATTCTCAAGCATTAGCAAACCCAGAGTTTCCTACATCATACCGGCTAGTCCTCCTATCTTCTCCAGTAAGGGAGTCATTTTAATGCCCTCAAAGCGGAACACGTCCCTTTCACAATCCCAAAACAATGTGGAAACTTATATGATCATTTTATTAGGTTGTATCTCCAAAAGGGATGGAAGATTTCCCAGATGTTTTCTGACAAGATTTTGGTCACTACAGTGTAAATCTTTCCACCAACTTAGTAGTCTTGGGTGGATGTTGGTGACCATGCCGAATCTGGGGACTTCTTGCCTGATATTTCTGCAAGGCAAATAATGTTAGACCCTTCCCCTACCAGACTCGCCTATTTAATATCAACAATTAGAATAAAGCATCTAGTTCTCCAAATAAATACACAGAATGTGACGATGTCCATTTTGGGTTTAGGGAAACCCAATGGACTTTTGCACAAGGCTATCTTACAGGATCATTATGTGGACAACATAACCGATCCGGTTAGGATTGACCATGACGCATGTATAATTTGAATAGAGTAAGGTTTCTATGGGTTTTTAGACTATCACCCTTGAGCGGACAACTCAAGGGGGGAGGCTTGAAACTGTCGACTGCACCGCTGATCGACTAATTTTACCGCAAATATGCCTTTCCAAATTTAGGGGGTAATGATATAGGAAGAGCGCAACCACTCATTATAAGCGTTGCTATAATATTTGTTTAGCATGAGTGGAGTATGATGTCAAGCATGATTATGCAATACTTAAAAGCATGTTGACATGTATTTGCACATTAAGAAAGCGATAAATAAAATAGTTCCATAATGTAAAGCAATAAGGGAAAGCAAACAAGGAAGATATGTCAGTTTTGCTTCTAAAGAAGAAATTAAATGCTCAAAGGAATTAAACAAAATAAATGCACATAGGGAGAGATACAAATTCACAAGAATAATCTGAAATGGTAAAAGCCTAAAAAAAATCCCCGGCGGAGTCGCCATGCTATCGTGCCCCCTTTTTCCTTCTGTAGAGTCAGGTTTAGGACATTTGGTTGGGACAAATCCTTCCTTTTGGGAAAGGGGTTTTGCAATTTTGAAGAGTTTCCACCTAACAATTTTAAGGTGCGTTAGGGCACCTATGGGGTCCAACTACAACTAGGCTTGCTAACCAGAGATAGGGTAAGGGCTTGAAATTATCCCAAGGGGAAGGTGTTAGACACCCCTCAGGATCCATTAGTGTGGTTCCCGGCCAGATAGTTTTTATGAATTGGTGCAATTAGCAGGTAAACAAATAAGGCTCAAATAATTGGGGATTTTTATTTTAAATACACAAGTGTTTGTTTAAAAAAAGTAAAAATCAAGGTTTTGAAAAGAGTTACAATCTAAGCATGCTGGTGAATGAAAGGGGCCCTAGGTTGTTTGTAGTGTGGATCACATTAATGCAATACCCGGTAATCATTCCTCAAAAGAGGGACTACACATGGTATTACCGCACCGGTCATCATATCTATATCTACCCTTCCCACCCCGTGAAGGTATTAAAGCGAGGATTTTTCTCGACCTCTATCGCATGCTGTTACCCATCCCCTTCTTATCAGACCCGAAGGAATTTAGGACTACTATTCCTATAAGAATGAGTTTCTAAGATGACTTTTAAGTTTAAAGGTAAAATGCTAAGGTAATATACAAAACAAGTAGAACTGCATTTAGAGTGGAAAAATATAAATAGTTAAAAGGCTTATGTATTCCTCCAAAAATAGTGTGTATAAACAACATGACTTAAAACACAGTTAAGGTCTGAATTTTAAATCCTAAAGTAGAGAGTTTGAATCAGAATCAGATTCGTTGTATAATTCAGAAAAGAAGTCTGAATCAGGCCTACCTGGTGCTTGTAGCAGTTGGTAATTAATCAAAGGCAGTTCCAGTTTTATTTACGTAATTACCTAAGGCTTGCCTAGGCATGAATAGCATTCAGAAGATATTAAGGATTACTGACATCTGGAGACTATTTTTATTACCTAAACATGCTGTTCTAGGTGTTCAACACATAGAATTTATTGCTGGTTAATCGTAATGACTAAATGAAATTGTTTTTATTCATTTTCATGCATTCGTAATTTGCCTAAGTTTGCTTAATCGACTATAAGTGAGATCCTAAAGACATGGTATCTAAATGAAAAGAGGTGCAGAATGATGCACATATGCAGGTTCCTAAACAAGATTTCTATATGAAAAATATTATAGTGTTTAGAACTAGGATATGCAAAGATGATATGTTTGTTAATATTATTTAGCCTAAAATTGGGTCTCTAAGTGTACAAGGCAGTGGGAACATGATTGCAGAAATACTGGTTATTAATACTTTTAAGCAAGAATTTCTAAGTGGTATGAAATGGACATGCTAAAAATGATAAGTGTAAATCCTAAGGAACATGATCTCTAATGCATGAAATGAGTCCTAAGCATGGATTCTATTGTGCAGGTAGAAATGTAAACCTAATAACATGCTTTCTACCCTTTTAATATCTAAAACATGCATATTCCCCAGCCCTTTTCACTAGCCAACCCCATAATTGTTTACAAGTTATTACAAACCATTTGATTGAGTTACAAAAAAAGTGCAAAAATAAGAAATTACAACCATACGATGTCTGATCTTGAATTCCTCTCTGAGTTATGCAATGAACCATCTCAATGCCGATATTGTTCCAAAGCCTTTCTCAGACTTGGGTGTGTCAGAGTCCCCTAAGGACCTCCAGGGTTCCGAGCATTGCTCACACCCATATTTGCATAACCAGAATAAGTGCAGTGTGGAAGGGCTAGCTCTTATGTGTACAATTTCAGGGGGAGCTTAAGGGTCCCAAGGCAAGGCTCACACAAGAAGACCAAAACCTAGAGTCTAAGAATGTAGTGGGAGTGCAGAACACATGTTGAAAGGGATTTATTTAAAAAACTAGACTGATAGTCCATTTTGAAAGCAATTAGTGAATCGGTTGTAATAGTAAAACTCAAAACTACACAGAATCAGTAGTCATACAAAAGGGTCAAGGTATTTTGGGGATACGTTGTATGACCCTAGCAGGGGTCTTGTTTGGTCATGTACAACAATAGCTGATGCTGACATGGCCACAAACCAGCCAAAGGAACACAAACACATATAGCGGATATAGGGGTTTGGGATTCATAAGGTAGCAAGTACATGACAAGTGACTGACAAATTACACACATAGGGTAGCATTAATTTAAAAGGGGGAGGGAACATATTACAGCATGCTAGCAATGTAACTTGAATGCAGAAGACATAAGCAGAATTAGACAATAATAAGAAACTGAAGCTACTAAAGAAAGCATGTTGTTGTTGAGGCTTGAAAATTAACTAGGACATACCATTAGAGAAGCAAAGTGCAGAAAGGAAAAGTAAGCAAGATTCCACAGTCTAGCATTGTCTTTTAGCCGGCTAGACAAAATAGTAGCACAAGTAGTAGCAGAGAAAAAGAGAAAGTTTTGAGTGTAAGTGTGTGTTCTGAACTCAGATTGTTCGTATTTATATAAAAAAAAGGGTAGGTATTTATAGTTTTTGAAAACGAGTAAAAAATAAGGTACTAAATAAAGCCTTAACACAAACATGGAAATAATCACAATCAGAATCAATTAACACAAGTGATTCCCTTTAATTAAGGAATCACTGCTCAATGGATACTAACAAGGTTAATTAAGGAAAGAAATCAGTTTCAGACAGCTTGATTCTTGCCATATAAAGGGGCATTAAAAGTATGAAGTAAATAATTATTCTAAGTACAAAATACACTTAATTTTGGGAAAGGATTCAATGTAAAACATCATAATAATTAAAGGGAGGGAATCGAGTAAAATTACGGTTCATAAGAAAACTATTGCAATCAGTTGCAACTTTAAGGAAATTAGGATCAATTACGAAAGAGTCATGATTCTACACTTCAACATATAAATAACAAGGGAGGGACAGCTGCAGGGTCAATCACATTGACAAAGAAGCAACACAAACATATAGTAGTAGCAAGACTATACTAGGATTCAATAGTAAAGAAACCTACTCGAAGCATAGTAGAGAACAAGGTCAAGTGGTCACATAGAATCAAAAGTTAAGAAAATATAGTAATAGGTAAAAAAGAACACACACAGAAACAAGTAAAGTCTTCAAGCTCATAGCAATAAGTAAGGAAAAAACTTTTAAGAAATTAGGGCTTCGATAGTAGTCGAGTTTAAGACATGATAAGAGCTCAGAATTAGATAAGTCAAACAAGACAAAGAGAGTCAGAAACAAAGAACTTAATCGAACAAGTACACATTCCACAAACATGGACAATTTCAGAACTCGGATAAGACCAAAAGACCTAGTGTTTTCCACATGCTGAATCAAGTAGAAAGAAAGCATGAACAAGTCGTTTGAACATAGTAAAATAAAAAATAACATTAAAAATAGAGAAGAGTTCTTTTAAAAATTTAAGGGAAAACCCTAATCCTTAAAAAATGAAGAGTCATTTTGAAAGAAAAATTGAAGAACCTGCGAGAAAACACTTTAAAAGTTTGTAATAAGCACAGATCTAAGATAGATCTGAATGAAATCATAATACCTTAAATCTAGGGTTTCAGAGAAGCCAGAAAAGGTGAGAGAGGCCTTGAAAAGTTATCCATCTAGCCAGAAAAGTCAAGGATCTATCTTAAACGGCCATGGATGACCGGAGAAAGACCAGAGATAGAGGTTGAACAAGGACTGAACCAGCTCCCTTTGAGATCTGGCCATGAAATCACACAAACGAGCCACCAGAAGATGTAGGAGGCCGGTGTACATCTCAATAGGCCATGGGAGGCCATGGATTATGAGGGGATTGAGGTCGATTAAGGTGGAATTGGGCGGTGTCTGCTAGTGTTTATGTGAGGCTGCAGAGAGAATTGAGAGAAGAGGTATTCAAGGGCGGCTTTTATGAAAAATGAATTAGGGTAAGGGGCCGTTTAGGTTTATTTTAGGAAGCGTAAATGGCGATTAACAGCCTAGATTAAAAAGGTAGGTGGGGAATCCTGGTTTGGGCTGGTTGAAATTCGGTTGGGGTCGGTTTTGATTGAAATTGGACTGGGGAAATTGGGTCTGATTTGGGGTTCAATTTAGGCTAAAATTTAAACACAATTGGTTGTTATTTAAATAGCTAATTTCCACTTTTTGAATTGTAAAAAATAGTAAATAAATTTTTGAGAATAAATTGAAAGTAATAAAATGATTCGCAGTATGTAAACAACAATTTCAAAATATAGGGCTTAATTTTATGAATATAAAACACAATTAAATCTTAAAAAGGATAATATTGCAATTATCTTTAATAAATACTAAATAAAATTGTAAAAATAAGCAAAAATTACCTTAGCCATATTTTGGCATAAATATAAAGATACAATAAATAATTCATCAAAATAATAATTTTGGACATAATTATTAGGATTTTATGGATGAAAAAGGGAAATAAATAGATTTAAAACCTTTTAAATGTTATGAAAAAAATAATAAAAAATTTGGACATGCTTATTTATGCGTATATATGTTGTTTTGAAAGTATTTTGCATATTAAAATTATATAGGAAAAAATTGGGTGTCAACAACTGTTTCCTTGGTTTGAAAACTTTCCGAATCTTGCCTTAATTACCTATTCTATACTGGTACTATTTTTAAATCTTTCCTTTTTTGTTATACTCCAGTCGTGTATGATTATTTCCTTACTTGTCACCTACTCTTTACCATTTACACTGACTCCCTTAATCAAAGGGGGATTCGATCAAATTTTTCATACTGAATTCTATAATTACAGAAGAATTGATTCTTGCCTTCTTTTAACCAGTTTTCAAACTACTATATAAAGTACTCTCTGTTACAGTCTTAAAACACGAACAATTTCACTATTCTGAACTTTTTCTTACACACATACATACTCTCTTGCTTCTCTTGCTGTATACTTGATACTCAGTTGGCGGCAAGCCAAAACTGAGTGATTACATTACTCTACTGCCCTATTGTTCTACTTCACTACTGCTCTACACACTACTGCTCTACTTCCCTTCATTGTACTGCACTTCACTCCTCACTCTGCATTTATTCTTTTATTTTTTATTGGTATGTTTTCAGCTTAACTTACAACATCCAAAACAATATGTCACTATTTGTATTGCACTTCCTTTTGTTTCTCTTATGCGTCTACTTGTGGTTCTGTTGTCTCCCTTGTAAATAGCATGCCTATTTTGCCATGTGATTACCCCTTCCCTATAATTCAGCATGTCTACTGCTTTCTAACATTTTTCTACTACTATTTTGCCCTAACCCCTAAACCCAATACATTATGAGCATGTGTTTGTGACACCTAGTCAATATGTGATCCTGAACCCTTCCCCCAAAAACCAATGAGTAACTCTATTTAGCACCCCTTAATCTAATGTCGTTGAGCTCCTGGCATGAACACTTTGTGATAGACTATTGCTGTGACTATTTAAGTGTAACGACCTGACCGGTTGTTCTGAGTACTAGCACTCCGTTCAGTCGTTGGAGGCCATAAACATCTTCATTTCAGGTATTATGATTTGTACGTGTGGTAAGAATTGAATTTCAGAAAAGTCCAGAGTTAATTTAGAAGGAAAATTCTTATTTTGGAAGCTTAAAACTGAAAGAATAAACTAGTATTGGAATTGTGTGTAAATGACATCAGAATTGGGATCTGAAGGTTCCAGTAGGTTCATATGATGATTTTGGACTCGGGCGTATGCCCGGATCGTGTTTTGGATGACCCGGGAGTGTTTTGGCGCCTATTGTGGAAGTTGGCATTTTGGAAGAAATCTCATAAGTTTGGTTTGAAGTGCATTTCAGAGTTATCAATGTCCGTTTGGAATTTCGAGATAGGGATTAGCTCCGTATAGAGATTCTGGAGTTGGGAGCATGATCGGAAGTGAATTCGGAGGTCCGTAGGTCATTTTGGAGCCATTTGGATAAAGATTAAAATTTGAAGGTTTTGAGAAGTTTGACCGGAAGTGGACTTTTTGATATCGGGATCGGAATCCGATTCTAAAAGTTGGAGTAGGTCCGTAATGTCAAATATGACTTGTGTGCAAAATTTGAGGTCAATCGGACATGATTTGATAGGTTTAAACATCCAAAATAGAAGTTGGAAAGTTCAAAGTTCGTAAATCTTGAATCGGGGTGTAATTCGTGGTTTTAGCATTGTTTATGATTTGAGGCCTCGAGCAAGTCCGTAATGTGTTTTGGATTGGTTGGTAGTTTTGGTTGGGGTCCCGGGAGCCTCGGGTGGATTCCGGGTGGCTAACGGATCAAAAAATGGAATTTGGGAAGGCTTGAGGTTGTTTCTTCTGTCATAACTGCATCTGCGGTTCTTGGACCGTAGATGCGGTATAAATCTCGCAGAAGAGGAAGGGGCCAGGCCCAAGAAAAATGCAGAAGCGGCACAGGGATCGCAGAAGTGATTCTGCTTAAATGGCCCGCAGATCGTAGAAGCGGTCCACTTTCTCTTTCCAAAGCTACAGAAGCGGCCAAAAATCGAATAAGCGACATCCGCAGAAGCGGAAAATGCACCGCAAAAGCAGAAGTACCTGGAGGCAGCAAGGGTGTTTTAAATCGCGATTTGGGTTTATTTCTCTCATTTTTCTTGTGTGGGGGCGATTCTTGGAGGATTCAAGAGAGGAATTCATTCATCAATGATAAGGTAAGCTAATCCCACTTATTATGAGTTAAATACATTGATTATGTATATATTTTAGCATGTAAATGGGTAGAAAATTGAGGGTTAGAGGAAAACCTAGAAAAATTATATTCTTGGAATATAGCCACGATTTTGGGTATGGAATTTAGAAATTTTTTTTATTTGAGTTCCTACGGTCATGGGTAATCTTTATCTTCGAGAAATTTTGGAATCCGGGCGCGTGGGCCCGAGGGCATTTTGGTCATTTCACTAAGCGGAGTTGGAAATTTGTATAATTTTAATTGTTAACAAGTATTTGAGCATTTTCTCATTAGTTTGTCGTTAATTGGCTAGTTTGGTGCATTGTGCGTCGGTTCAAGCCTTCGGAAGAACGTAGAATGCCGGTTAAGAGTCTTCGGAGCGAGGTGAGTCTCCTTTCTAACCTTGTAAGAGGGAATTGTCCCCATAGGTGAAATAATTGATTATGTGGTCCTATATGTGGGGGCTACGTACGCACGAGGTGACGAGAGTTCGTGCGTAGCTACTATTATGCTATTGTCCGGGAAGTTAGGACCCATGAGCATGTTATACATGGATTATTTATGAACCCATTGATAGCTCAAATTGTTAAAATCACCTTGGATTAGTAAATGAATTTAAAAAGAGATTAAACATCATTTTCCTGAATCGTTTAAAAGAGAAATTGTCTTATTTGGATAAATATCCCCGACGAATTCTTAATTGGCTACTTGAGAATGTATTTTATGTGTAACTGTGTCGCGTGCATAATTCGGGAGCAGGGTATGTGTTTATTTCTGGAACGGGCCGAACGCCTTGGTAGATTTAAATAGATGCATCTATGGTTCGGGCCGCCTGACTCTCGACAGTGCACAGTTTACATTCCTGTTGGACCGGGTCGTCGCCTCGGTGTGATTTGCGCGTGTTATTTGTCGCTTGAAAATTTTAAATGTGGATTTGGTCCTTCGTGGCTAAATATAAATTGATAAGATAATAAAGAATAAACCTTGGAAGCCCTTGCTTAATTGTTGAAGGTGTTTACCTGTTTTCTGGATTCACGAATTTGAACTACTATATAAATCCATGATTTTCCTCGCATTTCTTGAATACTGTTAATTGACCCCTAGTGAGTGTCGGAGTTGGCCATCTCATCTCTACTTCTTCAAGATTAGGCGGGATACTCATTGATTACACTTTGATTACGTACTCATATTACACTTCTGTGCATTTTTGTTGCACAGGTATATATACCTATAGCAGCCTATTGAGCGTAGCGGTACGGATGACCCGGGACTAGGTGAGCTGCATTGTTCGAGACGACCCACAACTAGTGTAGTTCCTTTCAGCATTTTTATTATTTATACCCTGTCTACTGTATTTCGGACAGATGTTGTATTTTATTTTCCTTATCGATAGTTGCTCATGCACTTGTGACACTGGGTTCTGGATGGTTTGAAGTATTGTCTGAATTGTTTAGCATTTAGATTCGATTTGAGACTTTATTCTTTAAAATTTCTATATATGGAAGGAAAATCCTGAATTTCAAAAGTGTTAAAAATGAGATTTGATTAGGTAATTTGGTTGGCTTGCCGGACAACAGTGTCCGGTGCCACCACGACCCTTAGTGGATTTTGGATCGTGACAACATGGTATCAAAGCACTAGGTTCGCGTTGGTCTCACGAGTCATGAGCAAGTCTAGTAGAGTCTTGCGGATCGATACAGAGATGTTTGTACTTGTCCTCGGGAGGCTACAGGGATGTTAGGAGTACTTCCCTTCTTGATTTCCTTATCATGTGGTTCGATTCCTTTGAGGCTTATGCCTTTGATTCCTTCCCACTCAATGTTACGCGACGTAAGCGCTTGTTATAAATCAAAAATTGAAGGATTGTAATGGCACTACAAATGTGGTGCAGGATGATTTTCCCAGTGTAGTTGATTAGACTATTATATTCGCATTATGGAGGGATATTCTATTGTTTCAACTCAGTAACAGAACTTCTAAGAGCCTTGAGGCTAGGCACAGGTTGCAATAATGCTTATGAGCGATTATTCCAAAGTGTTGTTGTGATGGTAGGGTGGTTTCCCACGTGTCGGGGCGATGAATGAATTGAAGGGAGGTTTACTCAGTGTGTAATCAAGGGGATCCAATATTTTATTCCCTTCAGGGGAAAGTCAATCGAACTAAGGATGGTCAGATGTGGGCTGGTGGGAGTAACGAAACGTGGTAATTGCAAGTGTGGCGGAGTTCTCTTCTATATGGTGGTGCTGTTGTCCCAATTGAACGTTTTAAGTTTGTCGGTGTTATTATTTGCTACAATTTACCTTTGGGGCAAGATATTGTGAAATAGTATTGGAAATGCAATTGTCAGATATCACATGGTGCAATGGTTTAAGATCGAATAAGAATTTCCTAATGTTGACGGATCGATAAAGATGACCTTTGGAACGGTTTAAAAGTTAGCAACCATTGTGGGTTCAAGTGCCGCGAAGATAGAGTTTATTTAAGGCAGCAAATGAGAAGCAAAGTTTGAGGAAAGATGTGTGGGAAGTGTCAGGTGGTGTCAAAATTTCCTAAAAGGCCAGGTATATGAAGCAACGGTCAAGTGGGTGATTAAAGAAGCGAGTTTGCCCAAAGTGGGAGAGTGGCGGATGCTGCATATGGGCTTGGTAGTAGGGTGACTACGCGCCAAAGGAGAGTTTGGAATGATCTGGGATTTTAGCTACGGGCAATAGAAGTCTATAGATTTAATTCGAAGCATAGTGTTGTTATGCGGCAGGAGATTGGGTATGACGGAAAGGAGCAGCTTCAAATGAAGAAGGACGCAGCATAACTCTGAATTTGGAAAGGTGTTGCCGCCCATTTAATTGATGTCCATAAGGAGTGAACGGACTGGTGCAACTAGAGAGTAAGCTTGGACTCAGTATTTTGTTGTTGATGTCATAGTGATTGTATCCCGTGCAGCAGCATTTGGAAGGTGTCGGGAAGTGATTCCCGCAGGCGAGTTATTTCCCGTGAGTGGATTAGTGGTCGCGTGGTTGGCGAAGCTTCTGCAAAGAATTATATTGGTTATCCAACAAAGAGATCGGTCGTGCGAATGTGGATGATGATTCACAATATGAAAGATGGGGAATTACAGAAAGATTCCAAGAATTTGCGGTGGATGATTGCGTAAGGTTATGTTAACGAGAGATAAAGGATTCTGGTGAGTTCCAGAGTTGTATAATAGTGGCTTCAAGCTAAGTGGGAGAGTCCCACTGCTTATGATTGAGTTGCATGGTTAACTACTAGCGAAGTTTCTGGTTATTAGCATATTGAGGGGTTATCCTAGCTATGGAAAGATACCATAAGTAGTAATTGAGTAGATGAATTGTTGAATACATGCTGTGGTTGGCCTTCTTGGCTCATGATTAGACTTTTTGAAAGATTTAGGATTTATGCTTGGTATAGATACAGGTTCCAGAGGAAGTGATTTCGTCGGGTGCTTTGCCGAGAGAGTATTCGCGTGTTAAAAGAATTATGGAGTGAATTATAATCGGGACCAAGTCATAGCGAGTGGCTCTCAATAATGGTCCTAGTGAATTCAGAAGTTAAAGTGTGGTGCCTAATGATTTCGAGCCCATGAGTACAGTTAAGAATCAAGCTTTGTAGCAGCTTATGAAAAGGTGCCCAAAATGTTCTATGATATTTTGACTTGTGGTGTAGCATTTGGGATATATGAAATGGTTCATGGGATTTGAGATAGCATGGTTTCGTGATTCAAGGTCACTCGGGTTGAGTGTAGATGGAGTATATTATGTGTTGAATGGAGTTAGTCTTATTTCTAAGGCAAGCAAGGATGAATTGGAAGAAGGTGGATTGATTAGCCATAGTTGAATTTGGCATGTTGGGGTCTGTGATCAGTACATTCAGCGTGATCGAGTTATGCGTTTGATTTATGGCGGTACGTGTGAGGTTTGTCGGCCTCCGTAATTGATATCATTCTAAACCATTCTACTGTTATGGCTTGTTATGTGGAAGCAGATTCCGGAAGGGCTATAGTTGTTAGACCACTACTTAGAGAATCGCATATTCTACAGTTATGAGAATTTACCTATGTGATATTATGGATCTACTGAAGTGAGTTAAATAAAAGGTTTTCATGTGATGAAATGTTAACCTGTTAGTGGTTTCCGGAGTTATAATGAAAAGCATGTCCTATTGTATATTCGAACATTGGGTGTGGTGAGTAGTATGGAATTTGAAATGAGAATCAAGCTGCAGTTTGGTGTGGACAAGGATCTCACAAGCTCAGATGAGCAATAAAGGGGTGGAATGTTTAAAGTAAATTGGTATTGTATTCAGTGCCACCTGATATCGATGTTTTGTGAAAGAGGCTTTACATCCTGGTTAAGGATTCTTGATCGCTTTTCAGCGTCAGTATGGCTGATGGTTTGGATGAGCGGACCCGTTATCTATTTCGGAAGATTTTGGGAGCGTGTCCAACAGGAAGATTGTATAAGTATGATATGTAGTCACTTGATTGACTAAATATTTGAACCAAGTATGAGGATTGTGGTAATATCATTAATATGAGAATTTAGGCCTGGAGGGCACTTTGTTTATTGTGTTATGAACTGAGGAGGTTGCTCCGGTTATGATGGTTTTTCTTATGTGTTATGAGGAAAAGTGAGTTACTATGGACCTTTGAAAGGTCATTAGGCAAGTTGGTGCAATCAAAAATTGGCTTGAGATCAGTGGATTGATTTACATGTGAACAGGGCTTTATATCAGGCCAGTTGTGTTCATTTCAGTAGTGCACTCCTTAGGGAGGAGTAGTTAGGGTGTTATTTCATTGTCAAATATTTCATGTAGTAATGCATTGCGCTTTGTGAGTTGTAAGACGGCCTGAGAAGTTGTGTATGCATTGAGGATCGGCGTGGAAATGATGTATTGTGAGCAAGATGGCTTTTGGGATTCAGATTTGTATATCGCACCTCAGTTGTGCTTGGGTTTAGTATTTTATGGCACTGTATGTTCCCTCAGGGATGGTATTATGCACTTAGCGTGCTTGCAACCAAATTCGATATCTTGTTGTAATGGGCAGCTTGGCCCGATGTATATCTCTTTATGTGAGTTCTACGTGTGGATCGGGTGGAACGCCGCCATGGGTATGTTACTTGGATCGGGTGGCACGCCGCGATGATTATATTGTGAGGATCGGGTGGTACGCCTCCATGGTTATTCTGTGTGGATCGGGTTGCACGCCGCAACAGTGTGATGTGAGTGTAGTTTTCTATATGCTATTTTTGTATGTCCTGCTTCCTATTTTCTAAGGAAAGTCCGTAGTAGTACAAGAGTTAGGTACTTCCTTCCAGAGTTCATTTTCCTTTTGCATTTTGTTCGAATTGGTGGCCTATTGGCGCATGGTAGCGTCATATGAGATTTTAACAATTTCTGGAGTGGCTTATTGCCTGAGCAGTTGTATCGGATGAGACGAGATCTCTTGATCTGGGATTCTGTGCAATCCAGCTGTATGACGTATGTTATGGAGATAAGACCATTATTGGGTTCAGAATGAGGTGAAGGTTTTGTTAGGAGGATAGACCTAATGTTTTGTTGACTAGGTAGTCGATTATGAATGTTGGTACATCTCTTCTGTCATGGCGGTATGGTAAAGGATAGAGTAAAACCCTTATATATCATGGGGGTGCAATAGGAACATCAGATTAGTAGGATTTTGACCAAGTTAATCAGAAAAAGGCTATTATGATCCTATGGGCTAAGTGTTGCAAAGTAAGAATCCTGCAAAGTTATGCAGTCATGTTTGAGTACAACGTGTAGTGATTGATATGGTGGTCGTATGTTGTAAACGGTCATGCCATAGGATTTCGGATGTTGGAATCGGGCTCTAAGGCTTATTTGCTTGAATAAAAGGGAATATCTTTAGAAATTATCGAGCTAATGTGCTCAGCTAAGTTTTGGTAGCACGGGAAGGTGCATGAGGTGCTAAGCAGTGATTTCAGACTACTTCCGTATAATTCTCAGCATGTTTGAGGACGAACGTATGTTTAAGTGGGAGAGAATGTAACGACCCAATCAGTCGTTTTGAGTACTAGCGCTCCGTTCAGTAGTCGGAGGCCATGAACAGTATCATTTTAGGTATTATGACTTTTACGTGTGGTTGGAATCGAATTTCGGGAAAGTCAAAAGTTAATTTAGAAGGAAAATTCTTATTTTTGAAGCTTAAAGCTAAAAGAACGAACTAGGATTGGAATGTGAGTAAACGACCTCAGAATCGAGATCTGAAGGTTCCAACAGGTTCGTATGATGATTTCGGACTCGAGCGTATGCCCGGATCGAGTTTTGGATGACCCGGGAGCATTTTGGTGCCTATTGTGGAAGTTGGCATTTTGGAAGAAATTTCATAAGTTTGGTTTGAAGTGTGTTTCAGTGTTATAAATGTCCATTTGGAATTTTGAGACTAGGAGTAGCTCCATATGGTGATTCTGGAGTTGGGAGCGCGATCGGAAGTGAATTCGGAGGTCCGTAGGTCATTTTGAAGCCATTTGTCTAAAGATAGAAATTTGAAGGTTTTTGAGAAGTTTGACCAGAAGTGGACTTTTTGATATCGGGGTCGGAATCTGATTCCGGAAGTTGGAGTAGGTTTGTAATGTCAAATATGACTTGTGTGCAAAATTTGAGGTCAATCAGACATGATTTGATAGGTTTAAACATCGGAAATAGAAGTTGGAAAGTTCAAAGTTCATAAAGCTTGAATCGGGGTGTAATTCATGGTTTTAGCGTTGTTTGTTATGATTTGAGGCCTCGAGCAAGTCCGTAATGTGTTTTTGGATTGGTTGGTAGTTTTGGTTGGAGTCCCGGGGGCCTCAGGTTGATTTCGGGTGGTTAACGGATCAAAAAATGGAATTTGGGAAGGCTTGAGATTGCTGCTTCTGTCATAACTGCATCTGCGGTTCTTGGAACGCCGATGCAGCCAAAATCTCGCAGAAGCGGAAGGGGCCAGACCCGAGGAAAAAGCAGAAGCGGCCTAGAGACCGCAGAAGAGGTTCCGCTTAAGCGGCCCCCAGACCGCAGAAGCGGTCAGCTTCCTCTTGCTAAAGCCGCCAGAAGCGTCCATAAATTGCAGAAGCGGAAGAAGCACCTGGAGGCATCAAGGGTGTTTTAAATTGCAATTTGGGATCACTTCTCTCATTTTTCTTGGCTTGGGGGCAATTCTTGGAGGATTTAGGAGAGGAATTCATTCATCAATGATAAGGTAAGCTAATCCCACCTATTATGAGTTAAATACATTAATTATTTATAGATTTTAGCATGTAAATGGGTAGAAAATTGAGGGTTAGAGGAAAACCTAGAAAAATGATATTCTAGGAATTTAGCCACGATTTTGGGTATGGAATTTAGAAAAAAATATATATTTGATTTTCTAAGGTCATGGGTAATATTTATCTTCGAGAAATTTTGGAATCCGGGCGCGTGGGACCGAGGGCATTTTGGTCATTTCACTAAGCGGAGTTGGAAATTTGTATAATTTGAATTGTTAACAAGTATCTGAGCATGTTCTCATTAGTTTGTCACTAATTGGCTAGTTTTGGTGCATTGTGCGTCGGTTCAAGCCTTCGGAAGAATGTAGAATGCCGGTTAAGAGTCTTCGGAGCGAGATGAGTCTCCTTTCTAATCTCGTAAGAGGGAATTGTCCCCATAGGTGAAATAATTGATTATGTGATCCTATATTTGGGGGCTACGTACGCACGAGGTGACAAGAGTCCATGCGTAGCTACTATTATGCTATTGTCCGGGTAGTTAGGACCCATGAACATGTTATACTTGGATTATTTATGAACCCATTGACAGCTCAAATTGTTTAAATCACCTTGGATTATTAAATGAATTTAAAAAGAGATTAAACATCATTTTCCTGAATCGTTAAAAAGAGAAATTATCTTATTTTGATAAATATCCTCGATGAATTCTTAATTGGCTACTTGAGCATGTATTTTATGTGTACTTGCGTCGCATGCATGATTCGCGAGCAGGGTACATGTTTATTTATGGAACGAGCCGAACGTCTCCGCAGATTTAAATAGATGCATCTATGGTTCGGGCCGCTTGACCCTTGGCAATGCATAATTTACATTCATGTTGGATCGGGCCATCACCGCGGTGTGATTTGCGCATGTTATTTGTCGCTTGAGAATTTTAAATGTGGATTTAGTCCTTCATGGCTTAATATACATTAATAAGATAATAAAGTATAAACATTGCTTAATTGTTGAATGTGTTTACCTATTTTCTGGCTTCGCGAATTTGTACTATTTTATAAGTCCATGATTTTCCTCGCATTTCTAGAATATTGTTAATTGACCCCTAGTGCGTGTCAGATTTGGGCATCTCGTCTCTACTTCTTCGAGATTAGGCAGGATACTCATTGAGTACACGTTGATTACGTACTCATACTACGCTTCTGTGCATTTTTGTTGCATTGGTATATATACTTCTAGCAGCCTACTGGGCGTAGCGGCACGGATGACCCCGGGACTAGGTGAGCTGCATTATTCGAGACGACCCGCAGCTAGTGTAGTTCCTTTCAACATTTTTATTATTTATACCCTGTCCACTGTATTTCGGACAGATGTTGTATTTTATTTTCCTTATTGATAGTTGCTCTTGCACTTGTGAAACCGGGTTCTGGGATGGTTTGCAGTATTGTATGAACTGTTTAGCATTTAGATTCGATTTGAGACTTTATTCTTTAAAATTTTCTAAATATGGAAGGAAAATCCTGAATTTAAAAAGTGTTAAAAACGAGATTTGATTAGGTAATTTGGTTGGCTTGCCTGACAGTAGTGTCCGGCGCCACCAAGACCCTTAGTGGATTTTGGATCGTGACATTATGTTCTATAGTACTTCTCTAGTGTTAACCTGTGTGCAAATATACTTTCACATACGAGTTATATGTCCTTAATTCCTTCTTTCCATGTTTCTGTTTGAACTATGTATGTTGATTTGTTCTTGAGTTGTTGATTGTCCTGTTTCTTTTCTTCTTCAAACTAGTTTTCACTATGGCAAACTCTTCTATTGCTTTCCAAAACTTATTTCAAACTAATCATTGTCAAAATTGTTTCCGACTCACCTCTTTTAAACTTATCTCAAGCACTCTCACCTTACTCATAGACCACTAGGTTCTGCCCCTTTCGCGTGAGCCTTGCCTTGGGACCCTTGAGCTCCCTCTGAACTTATGTACATAAAAGCTGACCTTTCCATATTGCCCTTACTCTGTCTTGGTTATGAAATCTGGGAGCACTTCCCGTGATCCCGTGATCCCTTGTTAAACTATTGATACATGAAAAGGACATAAAACAGTCTCATGTTTTACTATCTTGTTTGAGTAAAACTGGTCACAATCACTGCATGTCTTTTCAATATTTAGAACAACATGCTTTAGGTAAAATAACTTCCAAACTGTATTAATAGTTCTGGTAACTGCTGTATATTATTTTATGCCTAGGCAAGCCTTAGGTAATTAACTTTAAAATAAAACCAGAACCGTCTTTGTAATTAGTTCTTAACTGTCAACGTGTTAAAATTAGTAGGCAAGCCTGATTCGAACATCTTTTCTGAGTCATGTAATAAGTATGATTCTATTGTTATCACTTAGATACCATGCATAGGATCTGAATATAGACCTTAATTGTATTTGAGTCATGTTGTTTATGTGTATAGTGTGTGGAGGTATATCTTAGCCTTTCCTTTGTCTTTCATGCTCCCTTTAATTGAATTACTACTTGTTTATTATATGTAGCTTAGTATTTTACCTTTAAACTTGAGGCTCTTCCTAGAACCCCCCCTCCCCCCCATTTAATAGGATAGGAGTCCTAAAATCCTCTGGTACTTATAGGAATAGATGGGTAACAGCATGTAATAGGGGTCGAGACCAAACTTCACTTTAATTACCTTCACAGGGCGGGAAAGGGTAGATATGGATATGATGACCGATGCATTAATGCCACATCTAGCCCCTCTTTGAGGAGTGTCATACCAGGTATTGCATTAATGTGATCTATATTATAAACAAGCCTAGGACACCCCTCTTTCATTCACAAATATTCTTATATTGTAATTCTTTTCAAAATCCCGCTATTCACTAATTGTTTTCAAACACATGTGTATTTAAACTCAAATCTCCTATTATTTGAGCCATACTTGTTTATTTGCTAATTGTACAAATTCACAAAACTGTTTGGCCGGGAACCACACTAGTGGATCCTGATGGGTACCTAACACCTTCCCCTTAGGATAATTTCAAGCCCTCACCTTGTCTCTGGTTATCATACGTAGTTATTGACGAACCTTATAGGTACCCTAACGCACCTTAAATAGTTAGGTGGTGACTTTTCAAAAATGCAAACCCCTTTTCCAAAAGGAAGGAATTTGCCCCAACCAAAATGTCATAAACCCGAATCCTGAGGAAAAAGGGGCACGACAGCATGGCGACTCTATTGGGTACTTTTATGCTTTTACCGTTTCAGATCGTTTTTGTGAATTTGTACTCCTCCTATGTGCAATTATTTTTTTAATTCCTTTAAGTGTTTAGTTTCCTCTTCAAAAGCAAAACTGACATATTTTTCTTGTTTCCTTCCTTTATAACTGCTTTAAATTATAAAACTATTATATTTATCACTTTATTAACGTGCAAATATATGTCAACATGCTTTTAATTATTGCATAATCATGCTCAATATCATACTCCACTCGTGCCAAACAAATACTATAACAATGCTTTCTGAGTGGTTGCGCCCTTCCTATATCATTACCCCCTAAATTCGGAAAGGCTTATTTGCGGTAGTCGATCAGTGGTGCAATCGACAGTTCCGTGCCTTCCCTTTTGAGTTGTCCACTCAAGGATACCAGTCTAAAACCCCATAGAAACCTTGCTCTGTTTAAATTGCGCATGCATCATGGTCAAACCTAGCCGGGTTAGTTATGTTGTTCACATAATGATCCTTTAAGATAGCCTTGTCCAAAAGTCCACTGGGTTTCCCTAAACCCAAACTGACATCATCACGTTCTGTGCATTTATTTGGAGAACTAAATTCTTCATGCTAATTTTTTATGTTAAATAGTCGAGTTTGGAGGGGGTAAGGGCCTAACCTTGTTTGCCTTGCAGAAATATGAGGCACGAAGTCTCCAGATTCGGCATGGTCACCAATATCCACCCAAGATTGCTAAGTTGGCGGGAAGATTTACATTCTAGTGACAAAACTCTCGTTAGAAAATATTTGGGCAATCAACCATCCCTCCTGGAGATCCAGCCTAACAACTTGACAATAGAAGCTTCTACCTTATTTTGAGATTGTGAAAGGGTCGTGTTCCGCTTTGGGAACATCGAGATGACACCTTTTCTAGAGGAGATAGGCGGACTAGGTGGTCTAGTGTGGGAAACCTCGGGTTTGCTTTTATGCCCGAGAATCGCATAGGCAAGGGTTTCCTAAAAATGATGGGTTTGAAGAAGGATGCAGAATTGGTATGCCTAAAGGAATCGTACATCCCGTTTGACTACCTGAATGAAAGGTATAGTCACCCCAAATTGTACCGTACCTACCATGACGAGTTTGCCATCAAGTCTTTTGGACATATCCATCGTAGGGTTTTCGCCTTCATGTTTTGCTTCCTAGGTCTGATCATATTTCCAATGAATAAAGGGAGAATCCATACTAGGATGGCTTTGGTACCCAAGACCCTAATGGAGGGGATTGGTGGGCAGACATTCAGCAATGTACCCATGATCATTGCAGACATATACCGAGCCTTAAAGAAGTGTCAACGAGGAGCGAGACACATCGAAGGCTACAATCTAATACTTCAACTTTGGCTCATGGAACATATCTAAAAGGGTGAATACCGACAAGAAATTCACTGTAGGGCCTGGGATGACCGCCTCACTTTCTATCATCCAAAGCGAATGAAATACATCCCCGATATGTTCGCTCAGCCTGAGAATGCCAAAGAATGGATTGAGCTCTTTGATAATCTGACTGAAGAACAAGTTCAATGGATGTTTGAGTGGTTTCCGACAGAAGACTTCATCGCCCGATCCAGAGATGCACCTTTCCTGATACCGATTGGTCTAAGAGGAACATACCCGTATGTCCCTCTTCGAGTTATAAGGCAAGCATGTAGTGAGAAAATCATACCTAGGGTCGATAAGATGAGCCATCTTCGAACTGACTCAAAAATGATGATAGTCCCCACAAGTGCCGAGCCCAACACATGTGGCACTACAAGATTGTAATGGGAAAAGACAACACCGAGCCAGACATATATCATGCCAATTGTACCCCTTTCTATACGGGTTTGTTGGAAGACAATTAGGATGGTTTAGGCCAGCTAGGGTTCGTTAGAGGTCACAGAATTATAGATGAAAGGTCGAGGCGCAAGTCAAGAACAACCAGCTGCGCAAAAGGATCCGTGAACGCGAGAACGAACATCGCAAGATACAAGATCAAACGAGAAGCTGATTGAGGAATGGAAAGACATGGCTATCAGTGCCAACAAAAGGCTAGGATACTTGGAGAGAGGCATTGTAGAATTGGAGGGAAAATTTCTCAAAAGGGTTGAAGACTGTCAAAAGGCTGAAGGGACAAAAGGTGGACATCTAGCCAAAGCGTACCTGTTGCTGGGGCTTCGTGAATTGGGGAAGTTGTTCGATGGAGCAAAGGATGTCGAATCTAGGGAAGGTCCTTCTAGGACCAAATAGATAGGAATTTACTTTTTCACTTTATGAATATAATAAGGCCAATGGCCATTAGTGACTTTTATTTCTTGTTTATTTAGTGCCATTTTGGGATTCACCTATTGATAAGGCATTTAACATTAAAAGTTCTCCATTTCTATTTGTTGATAGTCCTACCTCAGGCACAAAGAGGTTCCCAAATTAAGACACGTTTGACATTCCCCGCACTATATGTTTAAATATTGCAGTACTTTTTATAATCCTCGCTGACTTGATTACCTTCTGTTTTATTTTTGTTTTATTATTACCCTCCCTAAAGGGTAGTTCAAGCACTATGGCATTATCATCCTATTTCATAAGATCCAGGGGCCCTCCACCCACTCCTCCTCTTAGTCCCATTAAAGGCAAGGTCAAAGGCAAGAATAAAATGGAAGATTTGAACACCATCAGGAAAGAGAACATAGTTGAACGGGTAGAAGCCACTGATGGCCAGAGTATTCGGGTTCCTAACTAGAATGTGTCACAACTTGAATAGAAACTGTTGAAATTCCATGAAGAGCTCGGTCAGGTTCAGAATCTAAGAAACCTGTCATTGTCCCTCAACATCCTAGATATCAACTTCTCCAACGCTCAAAACCCTATACCTCCTCAAAATATCCCAAAACAGTAGAATCATCCTGATCTTCACCATCATGCTGATCCACCAAAGAACTAATATAACACCTGCCATACCCCAAACAACACCCCACTACTCCTCCCAGAACCTCATAACTCCGCAAACGACCATTTCCACACCCATACACCAGGCCACCATAACACTCATATCCACGTGGAGACCATGCCACACTCCACCCAAACTATCTCATGCACACCAGAGTCTGATGAAAAAGATTTTCTTATCAGGAACCTGGCCGAGGAACTTAAGAAACTAACTAGCCGGATTCAGGGCGTTGAGGGAAGTAAAAGAATCGAGGGGCTGAATTCTGTGGACCATTGCATGCAGCCTGATGTCGAACTGCCTGAAGGGTACAAACCTCCTAAGTTCGAAATGGTTGATGGTACGGGTGACCCAAGGGTCCATCTGAGGACATATTGCGACAAACTGGTTAGAGTACGGATGGATGAAAAGATCTGTATAAAGCTATTCATGAGGAGTTTGAAGGGAGATGCACTATCTTGGTACATCAACCAAGATCCTAAGAAGTGGTCAAGCTAGATGGGCATAACATCTGACTTTATGGACATATTCAGGTTTAATACAGAGAAGGATTCAGACGTGTTCTATATCCAGAATTTGAAGAAGAAGCCTACGGAGACATTTCGTGAGTATGCTACTCGTTGGAGGTCCGAAGCTGCTAAGGTCAGACCCGTCTTAGAAGAGGAGCAAATGAACAAAATTCTTTGTCCGGGTTTAGGACCCGCAGTACTATGAACGACTGATGATGATTGAGAACTAGAAGTTCTCCGACATTATCAAATTAGGTGAAAGAATTGAAGAAAGTATTAAAAGTTGTATGGTTACAAATTTTGAAGCCTTGCAAGCTACGAACAAGGCTTTATAGTCCAGTGGTATGTCCAAGAAAAGGGACATTGGGCCCGTGATGGTTGCACAAAGGACCAAGTCTCCCCTTAAATACCAAGCTTATCCAACACCCCCACTCATATATCAGCCAACCCCAAATTACCAAGCACCGTCATACCAAGCTCCGCCACCAACTTATCAGTTATCTCCACCTCCTACATATCAACCTACTTCACCTATATACTTCCATCCTACTCATGTCTACTAAACTTATAATGCTCAACCATCCCATTATCAATCACCCCCTGTATGCCAAAATTTCCCTAGACCCCGACCTAATTTTGATCGCAGACCTCTAAAAATATATACAGCTATCGCTGAACCCACCGACCAACTGTATGAGAGGCTCAAAGATACTGGTTATGTCACCCACGTCCTTGCTAAAACTCCTGAAAATCCTTCTTAGTGGGTTAACCCAAACAAGTCATGTTCATACCACTACGGCATGAAAGGGCACACCATCGATGAATGTCGCTCCTTGAAAGACAAGATACCGTCTTTGATTGATAATAAGATCTTTATGGCAAAGGAACCCGCTCCAAACATCCGCAACAACCCTCGTCTAGACCATAAGGGTTGAGGTATCCACATGATTGAAGTAGAAGATGACTGGGATGCGGAGGAATCAATCAGGTTGATCACAGAACGTGATGACCCAAAGAAACCAACAATTCCCCTCAATTCGATCATAGTCATCATCCAACTGTCTGAGGATGTTGAGGTGAATATGTATATACCTCTTGAGTTTAAATCAGCGCCACCGATACCAATTAAGGTTGAATTCGTGTTTTCGTCAAATGCAGCCGCATGATTTGAGGTTTTAGTCTTACCACCCAAGACAAATGTTCCATTCGAAGTGAGGATAGCAGCGCCAATCCCTGTGGCGATCTCTACCATGCCGCCCTTCTATACAAATGTTGTACCCTAGGACTATACAACTAAGGCGAGAAGGAAAAGCAAGGTCATTATTGAAGAAACTATCACAGCACAAGGTATTACTAGAACTGGTAGAGTCTATACCACGAAACATCTAGATGTATCAAGCAAGCAAGCATCCAATCGGCCGCCCCTCATTGAGACAGGTCCGGACTACCCTTGGAGGAAAATACAGGCCAAGGAATATTCGGTCATCTACCAGTTAAACAAGAAGCCAACACAAATATCCATTCTCATTTTGCTATAAAATTCCAAGACGCACAAGAATGCTCTGTTAAAGATGCTAAATGAAGCATGCATACCAAGTAACATCACTAGCAGGGAAGTGGCTAATATGGTAGGACAAGTGCTGGAAATCCAAAAGATCACCTTTTTTGAGGACAAGTTGCCACTTGAAGGGCTAGGGCACAACAAAGCATTGCACATCAACTTGCAATACGAAGATTATTTCATTACCAAGATCCTGCTCGATGGAGGTTCTAGCCTTAAAATTTGTCCGCTGGTAATAATCAAGAAGTTGGGCAAATGGCTGCATGGGATGGAGCAATTAATGTAAAAGCCTTTGACGGTTCTTAGAGGTCCACCATTGGTGAGAATAGTCTATGCTTGCAGATGGGACCAACCTAGTTTGAGGTCGATTTCCAGGTGATAGATGTACCGACATCTTACAACTTGCTACTAGGACGGACATGGATTCATGTTGTTGGGGCCGTAGCATCAACGCTGCATCGAGCAGTAAAGTTCAAATGGAATCATAAAGAAGTGATCATTCACGGCGACTGTATCAACCCTATTTACAGTCGCTAGACCATTTCGGCAATCAAGGGAAGAAGAAAACTAGGTGGAGAAACTTACACCACATTGAGCGGGTCAATGCTATCGACAAAGACAAATGATGGGATAGAAAAATTTAGAGTATACTAAGTTGGAGTGGTAAGAACCTGGCAAAGGGCTCGGTAAGAACCTCCAAGGAATCTCTAAACCCATAAAACTTAAGAAACATAGCACTACCTTCGGTTTGGGATATGAATACACCTGGGAAGAACTCAATAACTGGTCGCCACTATGGCGCGGTCCTCACTACCCACTAGAGCAGCCAATACCGCATCTGGAGCAGACCTTCAAACAGGCTGACATTATTTATGGATCAGATGAAGAAGAAGCACTTGCAGCAGCGAAGAACTTGTTTCTAGAGGACAGTGATATTGACTGTTGCGTTATTCTCGAGGAGGAGAGGGAGGAAGGCCCTTCGATACAGGCTATGAGTAGAGTGGCACATCTCAAGAATTGGACCATCAGGACAACCAAAGCCCGACGAGCCTCATGGTAGCAAGGCTAAAACAAG
This sequence comes from Nicotiana glauca, assembly GCA_026770625.1. Lineage (NCBI taxonomy): Eukaryota > Viridiplantae > Streptophyta > Magnoliopsida > Solanales > Solanaceae > Nicotiana > Nicotiana glauca. The sequence goes on from MU766336.1 coordinate 104,159, forward strand.
CATTATCTACTGTTTTATTTAATAATGAATTTCTTTTCAATTCCCGCAATAAGATCTTCGATGTTCAAAACAATTATTAAATTTATCAAAGGTTTTTTTGACTTTTCTTATGAATTAATATTTATCGTCATCATTTTCTCTCCTTGTTTTACAAATACAACACTACTATTACTTTTCTTGATAAACCAATGACTCTGACATGCAATGAGACAACGCAACAAATGGACATTGATTCAGAGGAAGATGACATACCTGACGAGATTGTCAAGGAAGTTAAGAACTTGAGAACAGAACTAAGTCCAACCTGGACAATACCGAAATTGTCAACCTGGGAGATGCAGAAAACGTTAAGGAAACGTGAATCAACATTCACCTATCGCCATTGGAGAAGAAAGAATACACAAAATTTCTAAACGAGTATGAGGACATATTCTCCTAGTTGTATGATGACATGACTGGTCTGAGTACGTCTATTACGGCTCACAAACTGCCAACCAATCTAATGTGTCCGTCCACCAGTAAAGCAAAAGCTCAGAAAGTTCATGCCTGATAAGAGTTTGAAAATCAAGGAAGAAGTCACCAAGCAGATCAACACTAGGGTTCTTGGGGTAGTAGAATACCCGACATGGTTAGCCAATATTGTGCCAGTGCCAAAAAAGGATGGGAAGGTCAGAATCTGTATCGACTACCGGGATCTCAACCGGGTCAGTCCGAAGGATGACTTCCCTTTGCCAAATACACACATCTTGATTGGAAATTGCACCAAGCATGAGCTATAGTCATTCGTAGATTTCCTTGTTGGTTATCATCATATCTGAATGAATGAGGAAGATGTTGAGAAAATGGCTTTCATTATGCTGTGGGGAGTGTATTATTAGAAGATGATGCCAATCGGCTAACCATCTTCAGTGATATGATATACAAGGAGATAGGGGTATATATGGATGATGTTATTATCAAATACAAGAAGGACACTGAACACATAGAAGATCTAAGGAATTTCTTCAATGGACTACGGAGATACAACCTGAAACTAAACCCCGCAAAGTGTGTATTTGAGGTTCCTGTTGGGAATTGCTTGGGTTTATTATGAGCTGCCGAGGAATAGAACTGGATCCATCAAAAGTCAAAGACATTCAACAACTACCACCACCAAAGAACAAGAAGGATCTGATGAGTTTCTTGTGAAGGCTTAACTACATTAGCCGATTCATAGCACAATCTAGGAGTACGTGTCAACACCACCAGTCTTAGTCCCGCCCTAGCTAGGTATACCCTTATTAATCTACCTTGTAGTGTTAGATGGAGCTTTTGGTTGTGTTCTTGGGCAGCATGATGAAGCAAGAAGGAAGGAACAAGCCATTTATTGTTTCAATAAGAAGTTCACCCTATACGAGGCCCGGTATTCTCTATTGGAACGCACCTGTTGTGCTTTTACTTGGGTAGCTCAGAAGCTGAGACATTACTTCTGTGCCTATACTACAGATCTCATATCGAGAACGGATCCTTTGAAGTACATCTTTCAGAAGCCCATGCCCACTGGCAAGTTATCCAAGTGGCAAATCCTATTGAGTGAATTCGACATTGTTTATGTAACTCAGAAAGCGGTCAAGGGACAGGCACTGGCAGACCACCTTGCGAAAAACCCCGTAGATGGAGGATACGAACCCCTAAAAACTTATTTTCCTGATTAAGAGGTATCATTCACAGGAGAAGACATTGCAGAATCCTATGACGATTAGAGAATGTTCTTCGATGGAGTAGCAAACTTCAACGGAGTTGGCATATGAGCAGTATTAATATCGAAAATCGGTCAGCATTATCCGGTGTCTGCCAAACTCAGGTTCCCCTGCACCAACAATATGGCCGAGTATTAAACTTGCATCTTAGGACTCAAAATTGCCATTTACATGTACATTCAAGAGCTTCTAGTGATTGGAGAATCAGACTTACTTATACATCAGGTAGTAGGAGAACGGGAAACCAAGAACTCCAAGATACTCCCGTATCTATATCACGTATAGGAATTGTGAAAGAGGTTCACGAAGACGGAATTCAAACATGTTCCCAAAATCCAGAATTAGTTCTCCCATGCATTGGCTACCTATCATCTATGATACAAAATCTCGATAAAAATTTCATTGATCTCATTCCAATGAAAATCCATGATCAGCCAGATTACTGTGCCCATGTTAAAAAGGAAGCAGATGGAAAGCCTTGGTATCAGATATCAAGGCCAATTGAGCCTACCACTTCCAACAGACACACGTTTATCCTGGTAGCCATCGACTATTTTACCAAATGGGTCGAAGCAGCATCTTACACAGCAGTAACTAAGAAAGTCGTAACAGACTTTGTCTGCGACCGCATTGTTTGTCGATTCAAAATTCCAGAGTCAATCGTTACTTCTAATGGCTCCAACCTCAAGAGCGACTTGATGAAATCTATGTGCAAAACTTTCAAGATCAAACACAAGAATTCCACAGCCTACAGGCCTAAGACGAATGGAGTTGTAGAACTCGCAAATAAGAATATCAAGAAGATATTGAGGAAAATGATAGGGAATCATAGACAGTGGCACGAGAAGTTATCATTTGCTCTACTAGGGTATCGCACCACAGTCCGCACATCAACTGGGGAAACTCCTATATACTGGTATATGGTATAGAGGCTGTCATTCCCGCTGAGGTGGAAATTCCTTCCTCAAGGATCATACAAGAAGCTCAGCTTGACGACGTAGAGTGGGTAAGAAGTTATTATGAGCAACTAGCGCCTTATAGACGGAAAGAGAATGAACACAGTCTACTATGGTCAACTCTATAAGAATAGAATGTCTAGAGCCTTCAACAAAAAAGTCAAGCCAAGATACTTCACATCGGGACAGCTGGTGTTAAAGAAATTTTTTCCGCATCATGATAAATCCAAAGGGAAGTTCCCTCCTAACTGGCATTGTCCATGCATGGTTTACTGGGTTTTGACAGAAGGAGCCCTGATACTCGCAGAAATGGACGAAGAAGTCTAGCCATATCAATTAATTCAAATGCAGTCAAGCATTACTATGTGTAATATTCATGCTTCACTTATATGATGTAAATTGAACTATGCCTGACCTAATTCGTGTTTAAGAGGGCATACGTAGGAAGCCCAATGGTTTTGGTCACAATTCAATAAAATTTCATTTCCCCTCGCAGTTAGAAACTGGGGTAGAATTTTGAGGAGGACCCTCAAAATTTCGAAGTAATTTTAGCCGAGCGTCGCACGAGCAATAGTGAGAAACATCAACCCATCAAACTGGGGTAGAATTTTGAGGAGGACCCTCAAAATTCCGTAGCAGGAGAGGTTGTAATGTCCTGAACTATGCCACAGTTGTCATAAAAGCTATTTTTAACTATACATTTATATCATACTTTTACAAAATCATGCATGTTTATTATTGAAACTGCTTTGTTTAGCAATGCTATCCCAATGATACAGACGGTATCACCAGATGAAAGCCGAATGAGCCAGCGGGGATACGAAATAACCTCCCCTCTTACAAAACTCACGATTTTTCTTTGGATGAAGGCACTAGGATTGCGAAATCACTAAACATATTGTACGACCATGGGACACACATTGCTCAAGAATACGATTATCATAATCGTTGCACTTGCCAATATTTGCTATCAACGCACACCAATGATGTTTTGTACGTCACAATGCTCCCAGTAATCACAGCGCCGCAATATGCTATCTACATATACATGGCATAAGACTACTATTCTGCATTCCAACTTGCATAAGCTACCATTCTTCCTTTCAACTTGCATAAGGCTACCATCTTGCCTTCAAAGACTAAACGATGTCTCCATCTACATTCGCAATTTATAAGGCTACTATTCTGCTTTCCCATCTGCATAAGGCTACCATTTTGCTTTCTACGACTTAACGCTATCTCCATCTGCCTTCACATTGCATAAGACTACCATTCTGCCTTCCAATTTGCATAAGGCTACCATTTTGCCTTCCGAGGTTAAGATTTACCTCCACCTGTATATGCATTGCATAAGGCTACCATTCTGCCTTCCAACTTGCATAAGGCTACCATTCTGCCTTCCGAGGTTAAGCTTTACCTCTACCTGCTTCTGCATTGCATAAGGCTACTATTCTGCCATCTAACTTGCATAAGGCTACCATTCTACCTTTCGATGTTAATATTTACCTCCAATATTCTTCGAAACTAAGCGCTATCCCAAGCACTATTTATCTCACTTCTCTTACGGGCTAAGCTCTGCCCTTCATTCACAAGACTGAGCTCTATCTTGTTCGTGTCATACTACTATATCCTTCATGGGCTAAAATATCACCAATTCATCCAAAGGCGTCATCGTTTAGAGGCACCATCTTCATATCCCGAGAACAACATGTCATGGCCTGAGGATCTCTTTCAATCTTTTGCATATATTTATTCAAAGGTGTCATGGTTCGGAGGCACCATCCTCATAGCTCGAAAACATCATTTCATGGCCTGCGAATCCTGCATCTAACAACCCATGGCCGAGGACATCATGTTCTGAGGACACCATTCCTAACATCCAACGACAACATTCATGGTCCAACGAGAATTTGCATCATGTTTAAATTTATGCATAGTATACGCTTGTATTGCTTCTATTTGCAGGAAAAGCGGCGAGAAACGGTTATCCCAGCAGGAGCGATCTCGCTCCAGTTCCCTCAAGCCATATCAAACCTAACAATTCCTATAAACTGTTCACCTACCCAGCCCTATATGTTGCGTCCGTTCTTGAAATCACTTCATCGGTATACTCCGCCGATGGGTCCAAAACTACATACGTCCCGATTCCTGTGAAACCTGGGATATGTAGGCATCTCAGAAGCAGGGCACGACCGAATCTCTTGAATGTTTTCACTCAGTCAAATTGGCCATTATATCTTTACCCGACAACTCTTTCATTCTTTCCGGGTAAAGAGGGGTTGTTGTTGATACCCAATTTTTCCTCAAATTATATTTAAATTTATATATATAACTTCAAAATCACTTTTTATAATAATTGGTATTTTCCCATAATTTTCCATTTTATTATCCATTTATTCAGTATTTTATATCCAATAATTATACATAAATTACATGACAAGTAATTTCAAAGTATTTCTTAGCTCAATATATCATTTTAATCCTATTAGGATTTAGATATTTCATAATTAGCCAGCTTGGCATTGTTTGGCAATAATTACAATAATTTTGCAATTATAGCCTAATTGTACACTTTAGGCTATTTTAATTCAATAATCGGTCATTTTATATTTAAAATATTACTTAATTACCTTAATTTCACCTATTTAAAATTTATTTCATTTTATCTAATTTTTAGCTATTTTTTATTAATTATTTATCTAATTTTAATTGATTATTTAATAATTAGCCACTCCTATTTAAATTATAACCTAAGTCAAACCAGCCCCAAACCCAATTAAATAACCCACCAGACCCAAGCCCAAACCCCTACCTAACCCGACCCAATATCATTCTCTCTCAATCGGTTTCTCTATCTCTGGTTCTCTCTAGAACTTTGTCCTCTCCCCTCCTCTACGATGGAACCTGTCCACATTTTCCGGCCACCTCCCTCGCCGGAAATCATGGCCTCTCATCATCTCATGGCCTCTGCTTCACCCCACATCAATTTGGCACTATCCTAAGGTCCTCAGGTGAACATGGAGCGGTTCAACTCCTACCCATGATCCTTCATCCAATATTTCGGCCACCTTAGGCCGTTCGAGTAAGATCTATGACTTTTCCGGCTAAAACTGGTAACACTTTAAGGTTTTCTCATCTTCTTTGGGTTCTCTGAAACCCTAACTCTTAAGATTTTTTTATTTCTTTTAGATTTGTCTTAGATCTGTATATATTATGAGTTTTTGTTGTTTTCCTCAAAGGTTTTTTCGATTTTTCTAAAGTAACTCTTCATCTTCGAACTAGGTTTCTTAAACACCTTTTCGAAAATGCCTTTTTCTTCTAATTCTTGTATTAATCTACAAACCTTTGTTTAAGCTTTCTCCTCTATTCGAGTTATTCTGTTGAAAACCCTAAATTCGTCTCTTAAACTTCTTAGATCTGTACAGATCTGAGAAGGATAAAACTTATTTTTTACTTGTTTTTATGGAAAATCTCCTAATATTGAGTGGTTTGTCTTCTTCCTAAACTAGGGTTTTTGAAAATCCTTTTCTTCGAAAAGCATTCTGGTTTTAAGGGCTTAATCCCCTGTGACTATGTGTTTTAACAGATTTTGTTGAGTTCTTCCTTGACCTTAACTAGCCTATGTTAAAAACCCTAATTTATTAGGATTTTTTGTTTGGTTTCTGTTTATTAGCATGACTTACTAATTCTCATGTTTCTTTTGAGTTATTGTGATTTCTTGTGACTGCTTGCCTTGATATGCTTCTACTGAGTTTCTCAACCTAGACTTACGCCAATTCTATGTGTTTGTGTTCATCTTGACTGTTCGCATCAAGAGATGCATCTTTCTAGCTGATTCAGTATCGTTTGATCTTCATGTTTTGCTAGAGTTGTGTGTCAATGCTAACTACCTATGTCTTACCCTATTTATATGTTGAACATGTTGACTCTTTTCCATGAATTTCTCTTTGATTGATTCTGAATTCCTTATTACTTGGTGTGATTTGAACATTTTCCCTTGGACCCCCCGACTCCTATCGTTCCACTTAATTTGATTAGTTGCTTACCTTAATTAATTTTTCCTTTGCCTTGTCGACATTTCTAATTAATTCTTACTGATTATTTCCTTAGTTTGAAAACTTTCTGAACCTAGCCTGAATTACCTGTTCTATACTGGTACTATTTTGAAATCATTCCTTAGTTGTTATACTCTAATCGTGCATGATTTCTTTTCTTACTTGTCACCTACTCCTTACCATTTACACTGACTCCCTTAATCAAATGGAGATTCGAACCAATTTTTTATACTGAGTTCTATAATTACTGAAGAATTGATTTTTGCCTTATTTTATCCAGTTTTCAAACTACTATATAAATAACTCTCTTCTACAGTCTTAAAACACGAACGATTGCACTGTTCTGAACTCTCTCTTACACATATACATATTCTCTTGCTTCTCTTACTATTTACTTTATACTCAGTTGGCTGCAAGCGAAAACTGAGTTATACTTCTCTACTGCTCTACTTCCCTTCATTGTATTGCTCTTCACTCCTCACTCTGCACTTATTCTCTCATTTTTTACTAGTATGTTTTAAATTTACCTTATAACATCCATAACAATATGTCTCCATTTGTATTGCACTTATTTCTCTTATGCGTCTACTTGTGGTTCTGTTGTCTCCCTTGCAATTAGCATGCCTATTTTGCCATGTGAATTACCCCTTCCCTGTAATTCAGCATGTCTACTGCTTTCTTACATTTTTCTACTACTATTCTGCTCTAACCACTAACCCCCAACACATTATAAGTAGAGCCGTCAATATGGGCTTGGCCCGTTAGGCCGGCCCAGCCCAGCCCGTAATTTAATAGGGCTGGGCCAGTATTTTTGGAGCCCATTTAAAAATGAGGCTTTTAAGCCCGGCCCGAGTAAGCCCGTGGCCCATAAGGCTTGAGTGAGGCTTGGCCGGGCCGGCCCGTTGACCTAATAAAAATATATAAAATAAAAATTTATATGACAAAAAAAATAAGAAGATTATCCCAAGCTTTAAGTTTTAAGTTCATCATATTAAACGATCAAAGTCTTGAAATGTTAATTAGCTTTAAAATTTTAATTATTCTTGATATTTAACTAATTAATATTGCAAACGAATTGTAAATATAGATGAAAGTGAAGATGTTAAAACAACCTTCTAACAAGCGGATTCAAATGTGTTTGATGAAGATCATGCGTTGGATATCCCATAAGCGTTATTGGCGTTTTATTGAATAGTTTGCTTTAAGTTTTGAATTTAGTGAATGAAATGGTCCTGTCCTTTATTTTTTTAGTGTTCACTGTAATATATTAGAACAACATAAAAGTTAAGTTTTGTGAAATTTTTCCAATAATTTTTTTTTAAGTTTTAAATAATTATCTTTTTTTGTTAGAAGTTAAAGATAAAATATAAAATTATATTTTAAAAAAATGATGGGCCGGTCCGTGGGGGCCCGCAACCCATGTAGGGCTGGGGTGGACTGATCATTATAAGGCCCATCAACATGATGGGCTAGCCCAGCCCAACCTGTCAATTGCTTAACCCCACATGGGCTGGGCTGGGCTAGCCCGGCCCCGCCCATATTGACAGCTCTAATTATAAGCATGTGTTTGTGCCACCTAGTCACATGTGATCCCCTAAACCTAATGAGTAACTCTGTTTAGCACCCCTTAATCTAATGTTGTTAAGCTCCTGGCATGAACACTTTGTGATAGACTATTGTTGTGACTATTTATGTTCTGTAGAACTACTCTGGTGTTACTCTGTGTGCAAATATGCTTTCAAATATGAATTACTTGTCCCCAATTCCTCCTTTCGCAGTTTGTGTTTGAACTATGTATGTTGATTTGATGTTGAGTTGCTGATTATCCTGTTTATTTCCTTCTTCAAACGTGTTTTCACAAAGAACAACTCTTCTATTGCTTTCCAAAACTTATTTCAAACTAATCATTGTCAAAATTGTTTCCGACTCAACTTTTTTAAACTTGTGTCCAGAACTCTCACATTACTCTTAGACCACTAGGTTCTGCCCCTTTTGTGTGAGCCTTGCCTTGGGACCCTTGAGCTATCTCAACTTGGACACACAAAAGCTGGCCTTCCCACATAGCACTTACTCTATCTTGGCTATGAAATTTCGGTGTGAGCACTGCTCAGGATCCCTTGAGGTCCTTAAAAAACTCTAATGCACCCAAATATGAGAAAGACTATGGAAGAATCTTGGCACTTGAAGTGATTTATTACATAACTCAGGGAGGAAGTCCTAATCAGGTGCTGAAAAACTGGGCCTGTTTTCAGGCTCTCTATAGTGTAACTTATTTTTCTTCTTTTCTACTAATGAAATTCATTTTAATGTTGGTCTGTAATAACCTGTTGTAAAAAAGTATTAGGGCTGGCTACTGAAAATGGGAAGGTAGTTATACATGCTGTCAATACCAATAGGTAGAAACCATGTCTTAGGTTTACATTTCCTATGTGTTTGCATTAGAATCCATGTGTAAGATCCACCCATTCAAAGCATGTCATGTATTAGATACCATGTTCTTAAGTTTACTGTTTTAGCATTTCATTTGGCATCACTTTAAGTGATGACGCAGCCCGTCGTCTCATGTGTTATTGCTCTATTTTCCCCATTTCATGCTTCTTCATGTTTCGTTATCGGTATGTGGTGTGTTAGAGTTGATTTAGATTGATTTTGATAAGAAATGAGACACTTAGTATCTTTATGGAAATCTTAAGTTGGAAAAGTCCCCGAATATTGACTATTAAGTTAGAGTGCTCGGATGTGATTTTTGGGATTCGGTTAGCTTGGGGGATGAATTGTGACTTAGGAGCATGATCGGAAGTGATTTTGGAGACCCGGTGTAGAATTAGGCTTGAATTGGCGAAGTTAGTATTTTGGCGATTTCCAGTTGATGGGTGAGAATTTGATCCGAGGGTGGGAATGGAATTCCGAGAGTTGCTGTAGCTTCGTTAGGTGATTTTGGATATGTGTGCAAATGTTCAGGTCATTCGGACATCGTTTGGTCGGGTTTTTGATCGAATGCGAGTTTCGGAAGTTTCGATTGAACTTAGTCTTTGATTTGAGGAAATTTGATGATTTTTGATTTTAACGATGGTGATTTGATGATTCTAGCAAGTTTGAATAAAGTAATAGATAATGTCTGTGCTTTTGGTTGAGGTCCCGGAGGCCTCGGGGTGATTTCGGGTGGTTAAACGGAGAGTTTGGAGTTTGTTGCATGTTTTGGAGTTTGCTGGTTCTGTCATTTCCGCATCCGCAGAAAAGGGACCGCATAAGCGGTTCTGTATATTCGGCGGGGAGGTCGCAGAAGCGGTTCTAGTGGGGGCTTGACCTTTCCGCAGAAGCGCACAAGTGTCCGCATAAGCGGCCTCACAGAAGCGAGCGGTGAGGCGCAGAAGCGGTCGTGGCACTTAAGTGACTTCCGCAGAAGCGAAATAATTTCCGCAAAAGCGGTAATCGCAGAGGTGGTATTGGATCCATAGAAGCGAAAATCAACCTGGGCAGAAGGTTTAAAATATCATTTTTCATCCGCGAGGGTTATGTATTTTCCACCATTTTTGAGCGAGTTTTGGGAGCTTTGAGGCGATTTTGAAGAGGGATTCAAGGAGGAAAGATTAGAGGTAAGTTCCTTGGCCTAAATTCACGAGATTATGTTCGATTTAACATGGAAATTGGTTGAAATTCATTAAAAGGGGGTAAAGCTACGACTTGAGTTTTAGCTATTTTAAATTGGGATTTGATAGGACATTTGAGCTCGGATTTGGCAGTTCTTGGTATGTATGGACTCGTGGCAAGATGAAGAATCCGGTAATATGAGTTTTATAATTTTTTGAGAGGTGGGCCCGGGGCTCGGGTTTTGCTAGTTTCGAGATTTTTGCTATATTTTGATTGTTTTTGATTGGGTATGGTTCCCTTGGCATATTGTGATGTATTCGCTCTGATTTTGGTTAGATTCTACGCGCGTGGAGGCCGATTTGAGGGGCGAGGCATCGCAAGCGAGGGATTTCACCGGTTCAAGGTGAGTAATGATTGTAAATGATATCATGAGGGTTTGAAACCCCGGATTTGCACACCGTAGTGCTATATTGAGGTGAATTGCGCGCCGGATAGCGAGCGTGGGGTAGAGCACCGTTGGGGATTGCGACTTGGTCCGTCCCAGTTGTTGATTTTATCGCGTATTTGACTATGACGTGCTATTTTTCACCATGACTTGGGCTTATTGCCATATTTGGGGCTTATTGCCAACTGTTTGAAATTCTTGTGAGATATCATCATTGTTTTCCTCACTATTTGAAATATTATTTGAACTCAGTCCATTTGAATTACACTGTTTCATGAACTCAGCTAATTTTTACTCAACCTTGAGTTTTAACTGATATTTGAACTATTGTTTGAGCTGAGCATTTTCGTTTTCATTGATGTCCGAGGGGCTTATGATTATTTTGGACTAATTGAGACCGAAGGTCATGATTGAGGATCTAATAAGTGATATGAGGAGGCTTTCAGGCCTCGAGTGATGTGAGGAGACTTTCAGGCCTCGATTGATGTGAGGAGGCTTTCAGGCCTCGAGTGATTGGTGAGGAGTCTTTCATGACTCGAGTGTATTATGAGCAGGCTTTCAGGCCTCGCGTTGATATTGTTCAGCCTTTCAGGCCTTATTGATAGCGTTTGGGCTGTAGGAGCCCCTCCGGAGTCTGCACACCCATAGTGATCGCGGGTACCCATATGAGTGAGAGTGAGCCCAAGGGGCTGATGTTATACTGTGTGACTGATACTGAGCCCGAGGGGATGATATTGATCTGAGTGATGTGACACTGTGCCCGAGGGGCTGATACCATTCTGATCATTTGATATTGAGCTCGATGGGCTGTTACTGATTTAAGTTGTTCCCGAGGGGCGAACTTTTATGTGCTCATCTTGCATACTTATTTGCCTTCTTACCTATTATACTGTAGTATTTATGCCCGAGGGGCAGATTTTTCTATGCCTATCAGCACTAACTGTTTGAAATCATTTTTTTGTAATTATTGAAAAGACCGTTTTCAAAAGGGATTTTAACTGAGCCAAGGCATGTCTAAAGATATCACATATTTCACTATCTTTCTTAGAAAATTGTACCCGGCTTCTATACAGCATGTTGGTTGCTTTACGTGATTTCTTACTGCTCAGTTGTTATTTACTCTTATTACTCACTAAGTTGGAGTACTCACTTTTCTCCCTGCACCCCGCGTGCAGTTGCAGGTATTGTTCACCCGGTAGCAGGTTATTAGCTGAGTGAAGATATTACTATTATAGCTGAGCAAGGTGACCGCCAGCGTTCGCAGCACCGGACTTCATCTTTTGAACTCCAATTTTTATTTTATATATACTATTGGCCCTGTAGTTGTGTTCAATCTTCTTTAGATGCTCGTGACTTGTGACACCCCGGTTGGGTCGTGTTGGGTTGTAATTGATAGTTTTTAATGCCATTAAGTGGTATTTTCTATTCATTATGTTTAATGACTGTTAAACATACTATTTGGGTTAGTTGGCTGGCCTTGTCTTCACGAGAGGCTCCATCACGACCGGGTTTGGAAATTAGGTCATGACAAGTTGGTATCAGAGCCTAGGTTACTAGGTCCCACGAGTCATGAGCAAGTTTAGTAGAGTCTCGCGGATCGGTACGGAGACGTTTGTATTTATCCTTGAGAGGCCGCAGAACCTTTAGGAAAGCTTCACTTTCTTAGAATTCTTATCGTGCGTACTTGATTCAGCTTGAGATATAACTCTTGAAATTCCTTCCACACGTCTGTATGCGCACATGAGCGCTCAGTATTGTATGTGCCTTGATGACTTGTGCTTCCCCAATCAAAGGGCGAGATGTAATCTCTGTGAGTTTGATGTTGGGCCAGTCTGGAGGACTTGAGGCCGGATCTTGCCTATGGCTTGAGCACTGTGGTGCTGATCGTGTGAGCAAGTATTTTGAACTTATATGTTCGGTATAGTCTCTATTAACCGGAGTGGCAGTTTGGTATTCATGTGATGAGTATGTTAGTACTGCGAGATGTAATTATATGATTTGGTAGTGACGAAGAAGTCTGCTGGATAATAGATGGACTGTTAAGTGATTCGTTTCCTATTGTGGTTTGATGTGTAGCCCAAATATGGGCACGTGAAGGATATTTTTGTATCTCCTAGTTGGGAAGTGAAGTGCATTGCATGCGGTGGTATGATTTCAGACTCAGGAAGACTAATGACTGTGTAACGTATATGATGGCGGAAGGTGTGCTGAAATACTAAATTGAGGCGAAGCAGGTGGGTTATCTGCTGCGGAGTGTTTTTAAGGGGTACGATTCTTATGTATATTGTCAGAAGATCTCATGTGTAATTGAAAGGTACGTGTTGTAATTTGAAAATTTTGGTCGCTTCAGAGAGTGAACTCAGCTGATGTGGGGATGAATGCGAGGTATGTAGAGGATTTCAGTATCCGAGGATCTGTGTTTTCATAAACTAGAAGATGATTTGAGTTTAATCTCACTATAATATTGTGGCATCATTAGAGTAAAAGTATCATGGGTTATTAAATGTGTCCTGATAGATAGCTTCGAGCCAAGTTGGGGAGGTTGCTGTTGATTAGCTGATCGCATGGTTATATGCTATGCTGTTTCTGTTTTGAGGTATGCTGGCGGATTAGTCCTGGTTGCAGAAAATGAGCCGAGGATGGCACGAGTGAAGCAAAATTTTGATAAAGGTTACATGGTGCTTCGTAGATGTGAGGAAATAATAGGATGTCTTGAGCTGTTGTTGATAAAGAATGCTCAGTGTATAAAGAAGGAAGAAGTTCGTTTGAATTGGAACGAGATCATATCCTACGGTGTCATTGTGCTAATAAGGCACGAGTGGTTATGTTCGTTAAGTCAAGTAAATTGTAGTTGGAATAGGAGTGAATGACTCTCAAGAATGGTTCTAATGTGTTCAAGATTTTACATGTAACAATCAGGTGTCTCAAGGTCGTGTATGTGGTCAGAGACCGTGTTTTCAACGAAAAATGTCGAGGCTTGTGGTATTTTATCTCGATTATGGAATCCTGTGTATCGGTATCTGGAAGGTAATGGTAACGAATTTAGATTCGCAGGAAGTTCTTCAAAGTAATGTAATCTAGAATATGGTATTTCTGGGAACGTTTGAGAGAATATTCAGCGGCTCATGGGTTTGAAATAGTATGGTCTTATGTGCGAGTCTCGTATGGTAAGCCTGGATTGAGGCATTGTGATGCTACAGTGAGGGAGAAATATCAAGTGGATAATGAACAAAAAGAAAAATTTGATAGACGAAATAGCTTGATAATAGACCGAATCGGCATGGTGAGGGTATGATTAATTCTTTGTATGTGTTCGAGGTAATAAGCTTTTTCATGCATTTTGCAGCAATGCTCTTGGGTTTTTGACGGCTTGCTCATCTTGGGTTAGACAGAAGTATTCAGTCCTGGCAGTTTAGCTTGTACAAATAGAGTTGGCAGAGATGTTCTTGTTGGGTTTTACCGTGGTTTGAAGATGAGTATATTTCCTATGGGTATGCGAAGCATGGATTGTGTAATGATTTTTCTTGTAAATGGGATCAATGAAAGTTCTCGACTAGTTGAGTGCGTCGATGTTTGCGGCGCGGAAGGGAGATAAAAGTTCTTATGTTATCCGAGTGTGGTATAGTAGATTTGATATGTTGTGGAGGATTGGGATTTGTGTGTGTAAGGCTCGATTCAGTTCGGAATGGAAAGACATTAAATTCTTAAGCAGCACGGGCAGCTACAGGTGATTTAAGAATCGATCTTCGGATGATTAGGGCGAATGATCCTCATATGACTAAGGAAATGGTGTTGCTAATCATAGTGATTTGATGAGGGTATATATTTTAGAAAAAGGGAAAATGTGATTAAGTTGATGGCACTTCGGTAGTGTTGCAGCATTTTCTTGATAGATCGACTGTTGATATCTGAGTTTGTTTGGTGGCACAGGGGGAATTTTAGAATATCTTTTGTGGAATGATTGGGTACTCGAGGTGTAATATGTATTTATACTACGGAATTTGGGATCAGGTATAGTAATTTGTGTGTTATGTGGAGCTGGAGACTGGGATTTCTCATGTTCAGGCTATGTAGTGGTTGTGGATAGTGTGTATTGGTACCGTTAGTGGCTATTGGGGGTTTGGAAGCCCGAGTGTATCTTTCTTTGCTTGGTATATTAGATTCTAGATATGATATTGGGGTGTAGACTGGTTGTCTCAGTGTTGGGTTATTCTAGACTATTGTGTTGTAGGTTATGTCGAAAAAGGCCACAGGTTGCATGGCGAGGTGCATCGAACTATGTTCTAGCTGAATGGTTGTGTTCCAAAGACCAGCGGACGGCTGGGAAGGATTGCTTTCCTTAATTGGGCCTTTGTGGCGGATGTCAGTGTAGAGGTTTCTACCGTTGATTCGGTTCCGGTATTGAGGGACTTTTGGGATGCGTTCCTTGTGGCCGGCATGTCGTCGGGCGAGACTATGGATTTCAGTATTTATTTGGTGCCGAGCATCATATCGTACGGCTCCGGCATGAGTTATAGTAGTGGAAGAAGCAACTTCAGGCTTCTTGGTAATGAGTTTGTTAGTAAGCTGATTGGATACATGTTTCGCTTGAGTTGGCTTGGTTGGCCCCGAATTTTATTGATGAAGGATAGGTTGATTCGATCGTTATTGAACCTGCTAGTGATCTAGGGAGATCTATGAGTTGCTTTTTCTGTGTTGTGAGGCGTTATGATTTTCAGACTGTGGGCACGTCTAGTGCGGTGCTATCGAGATTCATAGTTGGAGTTGAGTTTTGTAGCTTACAACGCTATAAGAAGATATCATTATGCACTCAGTATGCTTACGACCGATGCTCGGCATTTTGTTATAATGAGCAAATTTGGCTCGATGTGCATCTCCTTATGTGAGATATTTGTGTGGATTGGGTGGCACGCCGCCACAGGTACGTTATCTGGATCGGGTTGCACGCCGCAACAGTGTGATGTTGAGGATAGGTTTCCATATGTTACTTGGTATATATTGCTTCCTGGTTTCTGAGGAGTTTGAGTTACAGCTCTTTCGTTTAAGTCATTCGTCATGATTTGAGTATGTTCAGACTATTTCTAATTGGTACGTGTATTATGCAAGTTGTGGCGTAGGCCTGTGTTGAGGTATCATATCACCAGAGTGGCGTGTTGGATTCGAGATGATCGTTGGAGTCATTAATGAATACGAACAGATGTGATTTCAGATTGTTAGAAGCAAATTATCGAGGTTCGGCTCAGAATCTGCTATGGTATTAGTCTAAAAGTAAGTGGTTTCATGAATGGTTGATCTGAGAAATGGATACATTTTTTTTTTGCGTGTTTCAATTATTTTTAGCAGTATACGGAAGTGTTGGGAATAAGACTTTAGCTGGTAAGAGGTTTTCTATCGGTATTTGGTTGTTGTGGATAACCACTGTGAATAGAAGTTATCGTTTCAAGTGCTTGGATTATGTGGTATATTGTATGATTTCATTGAGGTTACAAGTATGGGTTATTACAGCTGGTTTGGGGCTATTCAAAGTATAGGTGTGAGGTTTTGATCGTATTGATGGTTTCAGAAGTGAAAAGGTAGTTCTGTGAATTATGGCCCAGACTAGATTGGGTAATTTCAGCTATGTTGTGTTGTCGGACCTATAAGAGATAGGGTGACGTGGGATTGCCCCAGGTATATGCTTGGTAAGGTCATTTAGCTATTGGTTGGCTTCTAGGACAACTCTGAGTACGCTCGAGGATGAGCGTTTATTTAAGTTGGGGACGATGTGACGATCCGGCTCGTCGTCTCATGTGTTATTGCTCCGTTTTCCCAATTTCATGCTTTTTCATGTTTCGTTATCGGTATGTGGTGTGTTAGATTTTATTTGGATTGATTTTGATAAGAAATGAGACATTTAGTCTCTTTAAGGAAAGCTTAAGTTGGAAAAGTCAATAGAATGTTGACTGTTGAGTTAGAGGGCTCGGATGTGATTTCCGGGATTCGGTTAACTTCAGGGGATGAATTGTGACTTAGAGCGTGATCATAAGTGATTTTGGAGACCCGGTGTAGAATTAGGCTTGAATTAGCAAAGTTAGTATTTTGGCGATTTTCGGTTGATGGGTGAGATTTTGATCCGAGGGTCGGAATGGAATTCCGAGAGTTGCTGTAACTTCGTTAGGTGATTTAGGATATGTGTGCAAATTTTTAGGTCATTCGGACATCGCTTGGTCGGGTTTTTGATCAAATGCGAGTTTCGGAAGTTTTGGTTGAACTTAGTCTTTGATTTGAGGAAATTTGATGATTTTTGATTTTAACGATGGTGATTTGATGATTCGAGCAAGTTTGAATACAGTAATAGATCATGTCTGTGCTTTTGGTTGAGGTCCCGGAGGCCTCGGGGTGAGTTCGGGTGGTTAAACGGAGAGTTTGGAGTTTGTTGCATGTTTTGGAGTTTGCTAGTTCTGTCATTTATGCATCTGCGGAAAAGGGACCGCATAGGTGGTTCCGCAGATGCGGCGGGGAGGTCGCAGAAGCGGTTTTAGTGGGGGCTTGACCTTTCCGCAGAAGCGGACAAGGGTCCGCATAAGTGGCGTCGCAGAAGCAAGCGGTGAGGCGCAGAACGGTCGTGGCACTTAAGTGACTTCCGCAGAAGCCGAATAATTTCCGCGAAAGCGGTAACCGCAGAGGCGGTATTGGATCCGCAGAAGCGAAAATCGACCTAGGCAGAATGTTTAAAATATCATTTTTCATCCGTGAGGGTTATGTATTTTCCACCATTCTTTAGCGAGCTTTGGGAGCTTTGAGGCAATTTTGAAGAGGGATTCAAGGAGGAATGATTAAAGGTAAGTTCCTTGGCCTAAATTCACGAGATTATGTTAGATTTAACATGGAAATTGGTTGAAATTCATTAAAAAGGGTAAAGCTAGGGCTTGAGTTTTTTATATTTTAAATTGGAATTTGATATGTCATTTAAGCTCGGATTCGGGAGTTCTTGGTATGTATGGACTCGTGGCAAGACGAGGAATCCGGTAATGTGAGTTTTATAATTTTTCGAGAGGTGGGCCTAGGGCTCGAGTTTTGCTAGTTTCGAGATTTTTGCTATATTTCGATTTTTTCCGATTGGGTATGGTTCCCTTGGCGTATTGTGATGTATTCGCTCTGATTTTGGTTAGATTCGACGCGCGTGGAGGCCGATTAGAGGGGCAAGGCATCGCAAGCGAGGGATTTCACCGGTTCAAGGTGAGTAATGATTGTAAATGATATCCTGAGGGTTTGAAACCCTGAATTTGCACACTGTATTGCTATATTGAGGTGACTTGCACGCCGGATAGCGAGCATGGGGTAGAGCACTGTTGGGGATTGCAACTTGGTCTGTCTCGGTTGTTGATTTTATCGCGTATTTGACTATGGCGTGTTGTTTTCATCATGACTTGGGCTTATTGCCATATTTGGGGCTTATTGCCATATTTGGGACTTATTGCTGACTGTTTAAACTTCTTGTGAGCTATCATCATTGTTTTCCTCACTATTTGAAATATTATTTGAACTCAGTCCATTTGAATTACACTGTTTCATGAACTCAGCTATATTTTAACTCAATCTTGAGTTTTAGCTGATATTTGAACTATTGCTTGGGCTGAGTATTTTTGTTTTCATTGATGCCCGAGGGGCTTATGATTATTTTGGACTTATTGAGGCCGAGGGCCATGGTTGAGGATCTGATGAGTGATGTGAGGAGGCTTTCAGGCCTCAAGTGATGTGAGGAGGCTTTCAGGCCTCAAGTGATTGGTGAGGAGGCTTTCAGGCCTCGAGTGTATTATGAGCAGGCTTTGAGGCCTCACATTGATATTGTTAAGACTTTCAAGCCTTATTGATAGTGCTTGGGCTGTAGGAGCCCCTTCGGAGTCTGCACACCCACAGTGAGCGCGGGTACCCATATGAGTGAGAGTGAGCCCGAGGGGATGATGTTGTACTGTGTGACTGATACTGAGCCCGAGGGGCTGATACAGATCTGAGTGACGTGACACTGTACCCGAGGGGCTGATACCATTCTGAGCATTTGATATTGAGTCCAAGAGGCTGTTACTGATTTGAGCTGTGCCCGAGGGGCGAACTTTTATGTGCTCATCCTGCATACTTTTTTGCCTTCTTACCTATTATACTGTAGTATTTATGCCCGAGGGGCGGATTTGTCAGTGCCTATCAGCACTAACTGTTCGAAATCATTTTTTTGTACTTATTGAAAAGACCGTTTTCAAAAGAGATTTGAACTGAGCCAAGGCATTTCTAAAGATATCATATATTTCACTATTTTTCTTAGAAAATTATACCCGGCTTCTATACACCATGTTGGTTGCTTTACGTGATGTCTTACTGCTCAATTGTTATTTACTCTTATTACTCACTGAGTTGGAGTACTCACTTTTCTCCCTGCACCCCATGTGCAGTTGCAGGTATTGTTCACCCGGTAGCAAGTTATTAGCTGAGTGAAGATATTACTATTGTAGTAGAGCAAGGTGACCGCAGCGTTCGCGGCACCGGACTTCATCTTTTGAGCTCCAGTTTTTATTTGATATATACTATTGAGCCTGTAGTGGTGTTCAGTCTTCTTTAGATGCTCGTGACTTGTGACACCCCGGTCGGGTTGTGTTGGGTTGTGTTGGGTTGTAATTGATAGTTTTTAATGCCATTAAGTGGTATTTTCTATTTATGATGTTTAATGACTGATAAATAGACGATTTGGATTTGTTGGCTGGCCTTGTCTTCACGAGAGGCGCCATCACGACCGGGTTTGGAAATTGAGTCGATGACACTTTACCACTTAGAAATCCTGCTTTAGGCTAAATAACAACATCAACATAAAACTATTGCTACTGCACATCTTGAAATCATGTTGTAACTCTTTGGGCATTTAGAAATCATGTTTTAGGAATTCTACAATCATTCTGCATTTTCATATGTGCACGTTAGATACCCTGTTTAACATCTTGTTCTCACTCGCTCTATCACACTTTGTTAAACTACTAATGCATGAAAAGCACATAAAATAGTTTCATGTTTGACTATCGTGTTTAAGTAAAACTGGTCACAATCACTGCATGTCTTTGCAATATTTAGAAAAACATACTTTAGGTAAAATAACTTCCAAACTATTTTAATAAATCTGGTAATTGCATATTATTTTACGCCTAGGCAAGCCTTATGTAATCAACTTTCAAAATGAAACCAGAACCATCTTTTTGATTAGTGCTTAACTGTCAACGTGTTAAAATCAGTAGGCAAGCCTGATTCGGACTTCTTTTCTAAGTCATCTAATAAATCTGATTCAGATGTTCTCACTTAGATACCATGTATAGGATCTGAATTTAGACATAAGTTGTATATGAATCATGTTGTTTTTGTGTACTATGTGTGGAGGTATATCTGAGCCTTTCCTTTGTCTTTCATGCTCCCCTTAATTGAAGTTCTACCTGTTTATTATATGTCACTTAGTATTTTACCTTTAAACTTGAGGTTCTGCCTAGAACCCCCCTTCTTATAGTATAGGAGTCCTAAATTCCTCCGGGACTGATAGGAATAGACAGGTAACAGCATGCAATAGGGGTTGAGACCAACCTTCGCTTTAGTTACCTTCACGGGGCAGGAAAAGGTAGCTATGGATATGATGACCGATGTATTAATGCCACGTGCAGCCCCTCTTTGAGGAGTGCCATATCGGGCATTGCATTGATGTGATCCATATTATGAACAAACCTAGGACACCCCTCTTTCATTCATAAATATTCTAAGATTGTAATTCTTTTCAAAATTCCACAATTAACTAATTGTTTTTCAAACATCTGTGTATTTAAACTCAAATCGCCTATTATTTTAGCCATACTTGTTTATTTGTTAATTGTACAAATTCACAAAACTGTTTGGCCGGGAACCACACTTGTGGATCTTAAGGGGTGCCTAACACCTTTCCCTTAGGATAATTTCAAGCCCTTACCCTGTGTCTGGTTATGAAACGTAATTATAGATGAACCTTATAGGTGCCCTAACGCACTTTAAATCGTTAGATGGCAACTCTTCAAAAATGCAAACCCCCTTTCCAAAAGGAAGGAGTTGTCCCAACAAAAATGTCATAATCCCGATTCCGCGAGGAAAAAGGGGGCGCGACTAACATGTGCCCAGAATTCAAAATGAATTTGAATATGCGTTAGCTACTTTGTTATCCATAATACAACATCAAGATAAGAATTTCATCGACCCCATTCCAGTAAGGATCCACAGTCAGCCAGCTTATTATGCTCATGTTGAAGAAGAGACGGACGGAAACCCTTGGTTCCACGACATCAATGCCCCATCTGCAACTAAAGATTAATCTCCCCAATTGTGGCCCTTTGAGACCCATCAAAGGCTTTCACACTCATACTTCCTACCCGTATCTCGTGGAAACATTTTTCCAATCTTTTTAGAGTATCCAACGGACAAATGTTGAGTCTTGAACCTCCATCGATCAGGACTATGGCAATGAATTTGTCTTCGAATTACACCGTGACATGCAATGATTGATTATGATTCAACCCTTCAGGTGGTAGTTTATCCTCGTGGAAAGTGATCTTGTGACTTTCCAGCACTTGCCTACCATATTGGCGATTTCTCCGCAGGTGTTGTTGTTAGGCACATAAGCTTCATTCAACACCTTTATCAAAACATTCTTGTACGCCTCTAAATTTTGCAATAGTGATAGGATGGATATCTGGGCGGGGGCTTTGTTCAAAAAATCGACGACAGCATATTCCTTTGCATGTACTTTTCTCCCAAAGTTATCTGGTCCAGTTTCAATGACGGGTTTCTTAGTAGAAGTCCCCTTGCTCTATCCTCCCAAGTGTTTGGGTGTATAGATCCTTCCCGTTCTGGTCATTCCTTGTGCGACATCAGATTCTTCCCTCTTTGCCTTTTCTTTTCCCTAGCTTCGATAACGCAATCCCAAGGTATAGCTTTGGAATCAAAAGGAGGTGTGGTTGATATTATCACTGTGAAAGGTGTGTCCACTTCTATCTCAAATGGAACAGGTGTAGTTGCAGGTGGAGCTACTTCTACCTCAAATGCAACCGATGCGGCTACCTCAACCTCGACTAGCGACTGCATCTCTACTACGATAGAAGTGAGTGTGACTGCAGGTTTAAAGTCATCTCCTTCCCGAATAAACCCAATTGACCCCTTATGATTCTATTCGTCATATGTCTCTGTCACATGTATCCCACTGCCCTTATGATCTAAGAGAGGATTATTGCGGACGTTGGGTGTAGCTTCCTTGGCCTATATGACCTTGTTGTCAATCATTTTCTGGAATTTATCTTTTAATGTTCAGCACTCGTCAATAGTGTGCCCCTTTATACCAGAATGGTATGCACAAGTCTTATTTGGGTTAACCCATTGGGATAAGTTTTCTGTGACCACGGCAGGGATGAGAGTGACTAGTAGCCTTCAACCTTTCATATAGCTGGTCGATAGGTTCTACAATGGTAGTGTATTGTTGGGTGGTCTGCATTCAAAATTAGGTCGCGGTCTTGTGAAGTTTTGACTAGTTGGAGATGGCTGAAAATGAGATGGTTGGGAATCATAGGTGTGATAGGCAGTGGTTGGTTGGGAATATCTGGGAGATAAGGGTTGATATATAGGTGGAGGTATTTGGTATGTGGGTGGAGGTGTTTGGTATGTGGGTGGAGTTGTTTGGTATGTAAGTGGAGATTTTAGGCCTTGAGCCACCATTACTACCCCCAGATCTTTCTTCTTTGATATGCCGCCTGATTGTAATGCTTTGTTCATGTCCTGTAGTGCCTCAAAGTTTGTTACTCTCATGCTCTTGATGCCTTCTTCAATCCTTACAGCAAGTTTGATGATATTAGAGAACTTATAGTTTTCAATAACCATCAACCTTTCATAGTACTGCAGATCCTGGGCTCTGACGAAGAACTTGTTCATTTGTTCCTCGTCAAATGTTGGCCCGACATTGGATGCTTCTAACCTCCAACGAGTAGCATACTCGTGAAAAGTCTCGATGGGCTTCTTCTTGAGGTTCTGAATGTAGAAGACATCTGGTGCATTTTTTGTGTTGAACCTGAATTGGTCCATGAAATCAGACGCCATACTCACCCAGTTTGACCATTTTTTAGGATCCTGGCTGATGTTCCAAGACAAAGCATCTCCCGTAAGACTTCTCATAAAAAGCTTCATCCGGATCTTTTTGTCCTTTTCGACCCTGACAAGTTTGTCATAATAGGTCCTTAGATGAACCCTGGGATCACCTGTACCGTCAAATATATCAAACTTAGGACTTTTGAAACCCTCTGGCAGTTCTACATCCGGCTGTATGCATAAGTATTCATAATTCAAATCTTTTATCCCTTTGCCTCCTTCGACACCTTGAACTCAACTTGTCAATTTCTAGAGTTCCTCAGTAATGTTTTCGATGATCAGGTCCTCCTCAGCGGATTCCGGTGTATAGGATATTGGTTGAGTAGAGTGAATTACGGTATCCACATATATAGGGTTATTTTGGTGAGTGCTAGGGACTTGGGTGTAGTGGTGGTCGTTGTTTGAGTTTTGAGAATCGGGAATGAGTTATGGTGTGTTCTGAGGAGTGGGATAGGTAGTGTTTGGTGGGTATTGGATTGTTTTATGATGTTGTTGTGGTGGATTTGGTATACGTAAGGGATTGAGATTTTTAGGTGGAGTTGCATATTGATACGGTGCGGGAGGGTTTTGTGGATGCTAGTTTGGTGTATTTTGGGGAGGTGCTGGGTTTTGGTGTTTTGTTGGTTGATATCGGGGACGTTCAGGGTGAGGGATAGGTTTGCTAAGTTGCGTACATGCTCAAGTTCTCCCTTTAATTTCAATATCTTTCGTTCCATCCGTAAAACCAATTAATTTTGGTGCCGCAGTCTCCGGTCATCTGAAATTTCAACATCTTCCACATTTTCCTTTTGAATACCACTTAACTCATCCATTTTAGCTTTCGCTCTACTCTTTGTATTGCTTGGAGGAGTAGGTGGAGGGCCTCTTGATCTGGTGTGATATGATGATGATGCCAGTATGTGCGAACCAACCTTAAGGAATAGGAATAATAAAGAATAAAGAAAATCAAGAGGTAAATAAGTCAGTAAGGTTTCTGAAATGTTTGCAGTATTTAAACACATATTGCGGGAATATAAATTTGTGTCCCAATTTGGGAGCCTCATTGTGCCCGTGGTAGGCCTAGCGACAAATAGATATGGAGAAATTCAGTGCCAACAATTGCCTTATTTCATTAATGTTAAAAATAGATGTCCCCAAAACGACACAAAATGAGATAATGTTACTAATGGCACTTGGCCTTATTACATTTTAATTAAAAAAAAGCAAGTAAACCTAATCTACTTGGCCCCAGAAGGACCCTCTCCAGACCAGATGCTATTGTCGATAAATTCCCCTCGTTCGCGTAGGTTCAGTAGCAAGAATGCCCATGCTAAATGTCCACCTTCGTTTCCTTCAACGTGTTTGCAATCGGTGACTCTCTTTCTCATTTTCCCTTCCAATTCCATTAGACTGTTTTCCATATATTCCAAACTTTCTCCGAATTTAACAGCCCTCTCTTTCCACTCTTTGATCATTTCTATGTCGGCCTTATGCTGCTACATATACTAACCTACAGTCACAAATTCTTTTGCGCAGCTTGTTATACTTCACCTCTGCTTATGCAAATTCGTCTATGATGCTGTTTCCTGGACCAACTCTTGGCTCAAAGATTCCTGCTATTTTATCATCCAACCATGAGTGGTAGAAGTTCGAGTGACCCACTTGATATCGATCTAGTTCGATGGTATCCTTTTCCACAATAATCTTCAAAATCCATATATGTTGAACTTTTTTATTATATAGGATGGCATCACCCTAAAAATCGGCTATAAAGTGACTCATTTTAGCGACTCGCGGTACATCCTCTCTTCGGCTTGCCTGTCTCATGACCTTGAGGGGAGCATAAGGGTATATGACCCTTAACCCAATTAGTACCGAGTGGGGGACATACCTGGATCTGATGATGAACTCGTTGGCAGGGAGCCACTCGAACATCCACTAAATCCGATCCTCAGTTAACTTGTTGAAAAATTGCACCTATCATACTGCATCCTTAGGTTGAGCAAACATACCTGGAATATAAGTCATTCTCTAAAGGTGATGCAAAGCTATGTGATTACTCCACGGCCTTCGTGGAAACTCTTGGCGGTATTGACCCCCTTAGAGATGCTCTAACAACCAAACAGGTAACAACAAATTGCAACCCTAAAAGAATTTGAACCCTTTCTGACAGCGTTCCAAGGACTGGTACATATTTGCAAATGATCATAGGGACAATGGTATATGTTTGCCCCTCGATCCCATCTATCAAATTTTTGGCCATTATGGCCAGCCTAGTATGGATTATATCCCCTTGGATCGGGAATAACAGCATGCCCAAGAAACACAAAATGAACACAAAGTCCCTATGATGAACCCAGCCCAAGGAGGTGATTGAGAAGTCCTCATCAAAAATACGGTAAGAGCTACTCTGACCGTATCGTTCATAAAGTATGTCGAAAGGTATGTAGGTGTTTTTTAGGCACATCAAATCATCATTTTTCTTCAGACCCATCACCTTAAGAAATCCTCTAGTGGTGCGATTTTCAAGTGCCAATAAACCGTGGCTATCCCTGGGCAACCCAGCAAATCCCCCTATTTCTTCCAAAAGGGAGTCATTTCTATGTCCCCAATGTGAAACACAGCCTTTCCTTGTCCCAAGACATGGTGGAAGCCTCAATCAAAGGCAAATATCTTAAAATACATTTCACATGATTTTGGTCACTCGAGGGAAGGTCCCACCACCAATCTAAAAAAAGTGAAGGTATGCTACCGACCATGCCGAATCTGGGAACTTCGTGCCTCATTTTTTGCAAAACTAAATATGGTTAGGACTTTTCCCCCCTCGAGGTTTGTCTATTTATACAACAATGATTAGCATATTGGCACTTATTTCTCCAAATTAATGCACACAATCGTGATTGCGTCCATGGGGATTTTGAAAAACCTGATGGACTTTTAGGGGTGGCTTGACTTAAAGGGTTATTTTATGGACAACATATTAACCCGGCTAGTTTTGACCATGATGCATGCAGTATTAATCAGAGTGAGAATGCTATAGAGGTCTAGACTCGGACCCTCAAGTGGACAACTTGAGGGGGGAAGGAACCGAACTGTCGAATGCACAACTGATCGATTAGTTTTAGCGCAAATACGCCTTTCTGAATTTAAAGGGTGATATATAGGAAGAGTGCAAACACTAATCAATCGTGCTTATAGGATTTATTACGCACGAGCGGAATATAATGTTGAGCATGATTTATGCAACAATAAATAGTATGTCGTCAAGTATTTGCACGTTAAAATGATAAATGCGGTATTTAAATAATTGAAAGATAGTTACGAAAAAAAAAATAAAAAGACAAGTCAGTTTCAGAAAGTAAAGGAAATCATAAATTCTTGAAAAAAGTAGTTAAATCCAAATAAAGGGGACGATGCACATGATAAACCATGCTTAAGATAATTCGCAAAAACAAGTTCATTATAGTATGATCCTAAAATATCCCTAGCAGAGTCGCCATACTGTCGTGCCCCCCTTTTTCCTCGCGGAGTCCAGGTTTTGACATTCATGGGGGAACACCTCATTTCCTTTTGGGACTTGAGTATTTGAATTTGAAGAGTCACTAGTTAATTTCTAAGCCCTCGGCAATGGCACCAAGAACTTGTTGCTCCCAAACGCATGCGCAAGTATACGTGGTCGACAAGTAATATAGGATTGTAAGTCAAGATATCGTACCCACAGGGACTTGTGATTAACTATCAACTAAATTAAACCAAATAATTAATCTATTCAAGCGAATCCTAATGTATGAATATTTAACTAAAATAAATCTAAAGTAAAAATTGAGAGATTAAAGAAAACAAGTTGGCAAATTATAGAGACAAATTCAATGTGAGTGAATATTCTAGAGCTATGGGTTAGCCAACAATTCCATTGAGTTTTCAACTTAAATCGTCTAATTAATTTATCTAGCTTATTGGTTGACAGGTTTAATATTGCTCGTAGCCTTCTCCCGAAGTAGAACTCACTTCAAGCTAACATAATGCCTATTCCTATGGAATTAGAACTAACAAGAATGCATTAATAATTCCTCTATAGTAACCAAGCAAGGCGTTTCGGTATATTCCTATCCTAACCGTAAATCCCCCCCCCCCCCNCTTGATTCGTAGATAGTATTCAATTGGTGATCAAGCAATCAAATAATTAAGCACAAGATTGAATAAATAAACTAATATGATAAAATAATAGGAACAATTTAAGCTTCACACTAACGTTCATGTAGCACTCAAAACTTTAGAACGAATAAACAATGAGATTAAAGGAAGAGAAGAGAAGAAAAACTAGTTAGAGACCTCCTCCAAACGTGGGTTGTTTCCCTACACGTGAATTCTTCTCCAAAGTCTGTTAGATATCCTCCAAATTAGGATTAGGACCTCTTTTATACGAGTTGGGGGGAGGGTCTTGGGCCGAAATAACCTTGTACCGGGCGAAGTCAGCGTCCAGGCCAGCGCCAAGTGCTGGTCCAGGCACTGAAACCAGTAAGTTTTACATTCCTTGCTTGGGTGCATCACTTTCATCCATATATTGCATTCTAAATGCAATTCAATTATATATTGCTTTTTCTTGTCTTCCACTCTGGGGGGACAAAAAGACAAAGGGTGTCCCCTTTTTTTATCATTTTAATTTTCTTTCTTTTTCTTCAGTGTTTTGTTCAATTTTGCTCTTTTTTCAAATCTCTTTATCATCACACCGTTTTATTCCTACACAATTAAAATATAATATTAAGTACAAAACAATATAATTAATACTCAAAAGATGATTAAAAGTACTAGAATGTGAGGCAAAATGGATAAATATATGTATTTTTGGCCGAATATCAACACCCCACACTTACACTTTTGCTCGTCCTCGAGTAAGCATTAGAACCGCTCTCAATAAATCAAGCCTAGAAAAATCACCACTTAGTTAGATACCAATAGTGAGGCCCTATAGCAACTCAGACCATCAGATATACATTTCCTCATCATCGTGCATGATATACAAGTCACAAATAAATAACAAAATTCTAGCCTCCTAACCTCAGAGACGGATTCTGACTTACTAAATTTAAGCTCTCTCACCTACTCTGTCAAACAAGATAATAACATCACCTATCTATCATGAAACAAGTGCCCTCATAAGAATGAATAGTCTATACACTCAAATCAAAGAATGAATATAATTTAAGGACATAGCATCAAAGAACAACTCTCGCACTCGCAAACAAATTCACATGTATGCACACAGTATCATCGGCTTACCCATTATGTACATCTCTACTAATTAAGTATTATAATCAAATAAAACTTTAACGGGTTGTAATATTGGCTAAGGGACTGGTAGGAGAATTATATAATATTGACTTACACTTCCTTAAGAACTTTGCAATTTTAGACTTCATCACCCATTATTTTTTACTTTTCACTTTTATTTTTCATCCCTTTCTTCATCAACTATTTCACAAGTATTTCCCTCGTATCAATAACGTTTCAATCATATATTTTTTTCAAAGTATTTTTTTCATTCTCTTTTTTCTTTCTTTTTTATGTTACATTCCTTCTCAAGAAAGCCTTTTCATTGCCTTTCATCTATCATTGGTCACCATTTATTTACTTATCCAACCCATTCTTCAAATTTATCCGTTAAATATTACGTCCTAAGAAACAATGCTCAAGGAAGTATGGTGCAAAAACTAGGGATTCAATAAAAGGATCAAGGCAAAAATACAGCTTCCAACAAAAGGCTACAGGCTCAAAGGGCTAACTAGTGGTACAATATCTGAAAAAAGCTAAAATTCACAAAACATATCAAAGAAAGCTTATTATCATCTTCTAAATAGAGCAACACTTTTATTTTGCTTCAATAACATGCAGCACATGTTCTAGACTAAGATGCAAAACACGAAATATATGTAAAAAATCATCACCACACATGAAACAAGTATCAATCAAGATGGATCAATTCTACTTTAAGAGAGACAGGATCATCGCGAACCACAAAATAAGAATAAGTTATATACAGGGTCAAAACCTTGAGTTTAAGTGTCAGAAAATCTGCTATTTTATTCATTACTCAAGAACTTAGAGGAAAGTACTTCGCAAGCTTAGGCCTAAATATTCTAGTATCAACAAGTACTAAAGCTTTTTCTTCTCCCTCTTTTACTACTCCTAAAATAAAGAAAAAAATTAATCTAATCCTAAGAAAAAAAACTATCCGGTTCAAGTTACATCCCATGGAAAAGAACCGACGCACAAATAAAAATCACAGGGAAAAAAAAACTACCCGGTTCAAGTTACATCCCATGGAAAAGAACCGGCGCACAAATAAAAATCACAGGGAATTATTGCCTAACTAAAACTAACTAGAAAAAAATTAGATTTTAAACTTGCCAACTTGTATTAGCACATGACCCTCGGCCTCGCAAGCAAAAAGCCTCAACTTGCGACATTGTATTGGCACATCGCCCCTTCGCATAGGCCTTGGCCTCGGAAGCGACACGCCAAGAAGCCTCTAGCAGTGTATTGGCACATAGCCTTTCCCTCAACACGACTAAGTGTCAGGTCTCATTGCCCACCTAATACACAAATAGTATACGTCCCAAGGTCTTGACGACTTGTACGCTTTTCCAACACTTAGTATATTATATAGCAGCATTGGCCTCTCAAACCACTTTTAGGAAAAGTTAGAAATTGATTAGTTTGGAGGGGGAGGGACGAATCGGAGCGACAAAGGGCTGAATCTCAGTGGATCATGGCAGCAAGGCCACTCTGCCACTTACAATACCCCGTCGCGTATTTAAGTCGTCTGCAAAGGATTCTACCCCCCGCTCCCGCACAAGGGATCACACCTACGAGAATTCTAAGTATCTCGTGAGCTACTAATTCTTCTGACTTTGGCCTACCAGGGAGTTTCTTGTACCCTCTTGTTATTTTTAGTGTGCATTGAGGACATTGCATAATTTTAAGTGTGGGGTGAGGAGGTTGTCTAGGTAATTTTCTATGCTATCCTAGATTTCTTGTAGCAATTTTTCTTAGTGTAGTTCATTGTGTTAAAAAATAAGATAAAAAACAAAAAAAATGAAAAACAAAAATAAGAAAATTTGGACTTTGATGAATTTTGCGGTGTGAGGCCAAAGCATATGTGCAAGTAGTTATTTTTCGCAACTTGTCAGGACATGGCCATGACACGTGTCAGAACGTCGCAGGACATGGCAGGACGTGGGCATGGCATGGGTCAGGACATGTCAGAACGTGTCAGGACATGGCCATGGCACGTATCAGGACGACACAGGACATGACAGGGCGTGACCATGTCACGGGTCAGGAAGTGTCAGGACATAGCCATGGCACGGGTCAGGACGTGTCAGGACATGGCCATGGCACGTCGCAGGACATGGCCATGGCACGGGTCAAGACGTGCGTGGCCATGACACGTCGCAGGACATGGCAGGACGACACTTAGTTTCAACCACTTGCTCCCTTTTTCGCATGCCTATTAGCTTTGACTCCATGCTCCTACTCCTACAAAATGCAAAAATAACACTACAAAAAAATAACACAAAAAAAGTAAAAAAGAAAAATAAAATTGAGTTGCCTCCCAGCAAGCGCTTGATTTAACGTCGCAACACGATGCCATCACTTTCACCACTTTTCCTTCCACTTTGAGGATATGAATTGCACCCACAATTTGGCATCAATTTTTCTGTCACGTTCACGAGGCGGTGGTGTAAAAATAAAGAAACCAAGTAATAGGTATCGCGTCTTGCACTTCTTGGCCATTATGTGTGGGATGTCGTTTTGCCTCCTCGGTATGGCAAATTTTAGAATATAAACACGTTGTTCCTCATCTATTGACTCCTCCATATGCTCAAATGGATCAATTTTCATGTCACCAGCCAAAAACAATGTTGAAAAGTATTTAGAATGAGGTCTAATACGCTCCAACTCCAAAATTGCATTATTTTTTACATGCTCAATTTCGCACTTTTCATCAGCCTTAGCATCATTATTAAAATTTTGGTTGAATTCTTGGAATTCCTCTTTTCACTCCATAAATTGGCTAGTATCTACGATAGTTGGTTTAAAGGCATCAGATGCCTTAACCTTTTTATTCAATTGAGCCTGCGGGCGATGGATAGCTGAGCCAAATTGGTCTATCGCTTGCTTGAGCTCAGTTCTTCCATCTATTAGTTGTTCTGTAATATTTGAAATGCCATCACAGAGAAACTTCTGGTATTTTATCAGACGAGCTTGTTCCTCTAGCTAAGATTGGCTCATTATATCTGCTTCTTTTAAATTTTCCTCTTGCTGGTACTCGCTCTCTTCATTTAATTCTTCCATATTGGCCTTCATTCTTGTGATTGTTGCGCTCATTCTTTTCATATATTTTTTGAATTCATCCTGTTGCTCTGCTACTTGCCTCAAAATATCCATAATATATGCATCAGGTTTCATATCCTGCATTTTATTACTCCTATCAAACTCACAAATATTATTAGAAACATCATAATAAGAGTTCTGAGAAGGATAATAAAAATTAGAACAACCATCCCAATGACCACCTTGTCCACAACACACATTACAAAAATTCCATCCATATGATTGAGATTCACAATTTAGCCACAAGTGTGGTATCCCACTATACGGACAAGGATCATCATAATAAGAATAACTAATATTTGACAAATTATCATTCCAAGATACCATATCAACAAAGATAGTAAATATTAAACTAAGATAAAAATAAGAAAAAACAACTTGAGTAGACAAAAAATAAAAATCTAATCTAGTAGATTAGTTAATTTCTAAGTCCCCGACAACGACGCAAAAAATTTGTTGCTCCCAAATGCACACATAAGTATATGTGGTGGACAAGTAATATAGGAATGTAAGTCTAGATATCATACCCACATGGACTTGTGATTAACTATCAACTAAATTAAATACAACAATTAATCTATTCAAGTCAATCCTAACGTTTGAATATTTAACTAAAATTAATCTAAAGTAACAAATTGAGAGCTTAAAGAAAACTAGTTGGCGAATTATAGAGACGACTATGTGAGTGAATATTCAAGAGCTATGGGTTAGCTAACAATCCCGTTGTTAGACAACCCTCACGGTCCACAATGGTGGTCTCGACCGAACTTGACTTATGTGAATTAGTCATTTAACAAATAGATACTCTAAGCATATAAAGGAAATTTGACCAATAAGTGGTCTGAGCACATATGTGCGATAAAGAAATTTTAGCAAATAAGCACACATATGTAAATAAAGTGAGGAAAGTCCTAGTTTTTTTAGTCTATAGGACACATCAGTACAATACCCGATAAGCCTTCCTCAACTAGAGGTGTTACGCGTGTCATTGGCGCACAGGTCATTATAGCCTTTTCTACCAAATTCTCTCCTCTTGGTCATAGCCTAAAGCGTTATAGCAATCTTAAGATGTATCTTATGCTTGCACTACTCATCCCTTTACTTATATAGTCCCAGAGCTATTTAGGACTTCTAGTTAGGATGGATCTAGACACTCCGACAATAATTAAAAGGAGAAAACTCTAGGCAACAAACAAAACATTAGGACTATCAAGTAAAGAACAATTAAGGGAGCTCACATTTTATCTCCACAAATAGAACAAACAAATGTATGTCTTAGACAGTAGTGTTTTAGACATTTGGAAAGAGTCCTAATTGTAGACATGTGATTTTTGACCATCCCCAAGATTTTTCATATTTTAGCACGTAAATATTTAATTTAGGCCCAGTATAGCTATTTTAATTAATTTTGACTCATTTACTTTATTTTATTACAAGAAAATAAAAATTACAAAAAAATAATCTCATTAATATTTTGGGAGTCATTTTTAATTTTGAAAAAATACCAAAAAAATTAGTTTATTTTATAAATAGTAGAGCTAATTAATATTTTTAATAATATTTCTATATGGATAGATTTTTAGTTAATTAGGCTAGTTTTAAGCAAAGCTAGTTATAAAGGAACAAGTTTCAAGCCCATTCTTTAAGCCCAATACCCAATACCCATTAAGCTAATCCTAGGAACCCTTCTAGTCTCTTCTTTGGAACCAAAAAAATATATATAAAAAAATCCTAAGGACCTAAGAGCAAATACATTGTAAACCTAGACTCTAGACCTATAAGACCCTAAGGAGCTGCAACACACAGGACATACGCCTAAAATCTGGGGGATCAACGCAGCTTCTGAAAAAAGACGCCACCCCACTGGTCGTCTTCTCGACCAAACGATGCTGCTTCTTCAACCTTTATAGCCATAAGCTTCTTCATTCTTCATGAAAAACGAAAACGAAACATGAACTGCGTAACAAAATAATTCATCCCATAACAAAACGAAAACAACGACCCCTCAGTTTTATGCCGTAAATGAAACAAAAATACCCCTAACTTCATCTTCCTCAACCAGAACAATAGTCTAGACCTGTACAAAATCTGGCAAACAAGTGTTTTACAGTGAATTTTGAATCAATCGAGGATGGTTCCAGTTGATTCCACGAGGTGCGACGTTTGGATTTGTCGAAGTTTTGTTCGTCGGTCTTTGTCTGAATTTGAATCGCCAGAAAACAGGGAGAGAAAACGTTGCCATATTAAGGT
The DNA here is from genome assembly GCA_026770625.1 of Nicotiana glauca. Classification (NCBI taxonomy): domain Eukaryota; kingdom Viridiplantae; phylum Streptophyta; class Magnoliopsida; order Solanales; family Solanaceae; genus Nicotiana; species Nicotiana glauca. The sequence continues at coordinate 137,736 of MU766336.1, forward strand.
CGATTTTCTTTCATTTTTTTGCTCATGTACGAATCAGGTTCTCTTCATTATGGTTTGAATATAAGTGTTTTTGTTTGTTTTATGAAAATGTGTTAAAATTCGTTAGTGTTGTTTCATATCAACTAAGGTTTATGGGTGAAATTTGGCATGCAGTACGCTTTGAGATGGGGTAGAATTTCATAACATTTTTATAGCATGTTTGGTAAATTACAGTATACTTTATCATTGTCTTTCCGATCTTTCATTGAGATGCCAATTATTTATTGTTAAGTAGACTAGTTTTATTATTATGTTGAAGTGTTGAATAGAATTTTCATTTCAAAGAGTGTTGGGCTGTTTTGATTTAGTAAATTTGGTTAAGGACTTGAAACTAACGGGCACAATAACGTGAGGTGACCCATTTCCTTTTTAAATAATTCCATAATTGTGAGACTTTCCACAATATTCTTAAATTAGCTTTAGAAAAAAAATTATGAATATTCGTGGTTGGCTTTAGTTGAATACTTTCCTTTTAAATAAATTGAGGCGTGCCATGTCAAATAAAATCTCAAAACTCATGGCCCTCACTTAATTAATTTTAACTCTTTAGAACTCGAGGTGTGCCATTAGTTGAATTTTTTATGGCTCTCGCAAAGTCACAAATGCGTAGTTGCTTTAGCCGTGTTATTTTAATAATTTACCTTCCTAAATTCGGGTGCGCATTTATGTGACCAAATCCAAATCTCAACAATATTAGATAAAATATGCCGAGAACCGCGGGTGTATTTATGTGACGTGATTCGAGACGTGTTTTAAATATCGTTGCAATCCTCCTAAAAATATAAAATAAAAGTGGTTATAAAGTTAAAATTCACATAGGTTTAAAACACGTATTAAAATCTAATAATAGGCCAACTATAATAGTTTAAAGTGACCATGCTAGAACCATGGAATCCGGGGTTGCCTAACACCTTCCCTCGGGTTAATAGAATTCCTTATTCAGAATTTCTGGCTCGCAGACTTCAAAGGGAAAGTCAAAATTTTCCACCATTTGGGATTTAAAATAAACCGGTGACATGGGACACCAATTAAACTATCCCAAGTGGCGACTCTGAACAAAAGCAAATAAATAATCCAATTTCGAATAAATTCACTTAAATTAGAAAAACTCCCTTATATATTATCCTTTCGGGGTGGTGTGTAAAAAAGGAGGTGTGACAGCTCTGGCAACTCTGCTGGGGAAAAGAACCCAGAACTTCTGGTTCAAGGTTCAGAATTCGAGCTTAGATGAATTATTATATTTGTCTTTATCTATTATTCGATTTATTACATGTTTGGGCTTAATGTGCTAAGTGATGCTTTTACCGCTTTGATATTATCTAAATTGTATATAAACTGCTACGAAACTCTTCTCTTCTCATCTTCGGGGATGTGCATGCACTCCCTATTCTGTTAGTGTCATACCTTGAAATAAGAAAGAGAATCGGACAAGTTACTAAGCCGGATGGCCTTTTGATTTTCGGTACGTAGCCCCCTCCTCGTCTCGAGTTATTCGCTCGGGTACACAAGTATAGAACAACATACCCAGATTTTGAACCTAGAATAACATAGCCTCGTGCTGGATCCCTAGTAGGTGCGTTTGTCTGCATCACGTGCATTTTACCTTAGGGACTCAATACAGGGGTTGGGTCCGTTAGGACAGGTGTACCTAAATGAAAAAGACCATCCTGATACATCTTATATGCTACTTGCATATTTTTCTGTTCAGGCTTGCATGTTGATTGGCTTCTAGAATATAGGAATAAGATTAAAAAAAAGGAAAAATAAAAATTAAAAAAAATGAGAGGCGGGGATTTAGAATATTCTGAAATTCTGCCGGAATTCTGAAAAAATGAAAAAAAGAAAAGTCTTTTCAAAATGAGAAAAATTTTTAAGTGCCATGTTTCCACTGTTCCGTCAAAACTGACCGAAATAGGTAGGTCTGATTCTCACCGGATGCGAGATACGTAGACAAACCTCATCGGTTCCTGTTCCTGATTTACAAAAAATTCAAAAATATTTTCCTTTAGTTCCTTCTTTAGAAATCGTTCCTTAGAAAATTCAAAAAAAAAAGAATGTTTTTAAACTCAAAAATGGCCCTCTTTCTAATATCTTTCATACCAAAAAAGAAAAATCAATAAAAAATAAAATTCAAAAATGCGGGTTTCCTTCATTTTGAAATGTTTTTCCAAAAAAACCAGATCCAAATAAAATCAGAAACAAAAATCCAAAACATACTCCTTAGCTGTATTTCTTTCATAAATGTTAATAAAAAAATTGAAAAATTGAAGTCCAAAAAATATTTTTTCCTTTTATTTAGAAGTATTTTTGTAAATAAATAAAAGGCTCAGAAAAGCAAAACACTTTTTCTTAAAAGTCTTTCTTTTGAAAATTAGGAGGCAACATCCAAAATTAAAAAAAAACAAACAAGCAAACAAAAATATTTTCTTTCTTCTTTAGAAAAAGAGTAAACAAATGAAAATTCGGAAAAAAAAATATTTTCTTTTTACATTTGAAATTCCCAAAGTTCCAATCAAAAGAAAAGGAATTTTTAGAAGTCTTTCTTTCAAAATTAAAATCAAAATCAAAATCAAATTCAAAAATCCAAATAAAAAATTCCCTTTCTTCTTTTAAAGCATCTTTTGAAGAAAATTCATAAAAAAAAAATCAAATAAAAAAAAGAGTTAGTTTGTTTACTCCATTCTCTATCTTTCAAAGTATGCAAGATCTGATTCATGTGAGGTCATGATACGTAGGCAATCCCCATCGGATTCGATCATTGCCATAAAAATTAGTTTAGTGAAACAATAAACTAAAAAAAAAATTGAGTGAAAAAGAGAAAAAGAAAAATAGGGAAAAAAAAAGAAAAAAAAGAAAAAGAGTGACAGAAATAAAAGTGTGACAAACAAAAAGAGAAAAGAGAGTGCCAACACAAGCGGCAAAAACAAAACTCAAGAGTGATGAGAGAGAATTGATTGAAGAAAAGAGGTCCATACTGAAAAGTTAGTTAAGGCCGGGATGAAACATGCAACCGTTCAAACACATGGTAGAGGCGTTTAACTGTTAGGTTCATTGCATCCCAACGTGCAATTTTCTATATGTTAAATGTTTCAAAACTGACCAAGTTGTTGGATGTGCAAATTAGCCAGGTTTTGGTGGTTGGTTTTGTTGGTAGTCTGGTCTCCCCTCCTTCACAAGATCCGAAGGCACAGATGGCCTCCGCAAACAACCTACCAAACATTGATTTTGAGGATAGCCCATCATCGGCTATTCTACAGCTGGAACCAGCAGCTATTGAAGAGACTAAGATGTTGTGTCTCCGCATATGGGAAATGTGGGACCCCTGGTCTAATGGTAGGGAACCACCAAGTGTGATCCCTGGGTTCCCTGAGTTGATCCCCAGGTGAGGTGAGGTTACCAATGCCCCCTGCCCAACCCGCTCATCCCATGCGGGCACCCTCCAATGCCCTCCAGTGATTCTAGCATGCCTTCTGTGGTTCGCCCCAGGCACCGGCTTCAACAGCACCGCCTCTAATGTTCATCTTTAAGGGTCCACAGCTTCAACCAGATATACCATATGTGACCCTGTACTCTTTCACTCAACCTCCGCGATATGATCTCTCGGTGGAGCAAGAAAAGGTTGTTAAAAATCCCAAGCAAGAGGAATATGAATGATGGAAAAGTACGACGGGCATGGAGACCTGATCGCTCATTTGAAACAATATTGTAACCGGCTGAGGGATACTGGTGGAAAAGAAGTGCTACTTATGGCCTATTTTAGGGAAAGCCTCACCGGAATCGCTTCTGAGTGGTATACGGATCAAGAAATTGCTCATTGGCACGTATGGGATGATATGGCTCGAGATTTTGTCCCCAGTTCCAGTATAATGTGGATATCGCTCCCGACAGGAACACTTTGTCCAATTTGAAGAGGAAAACCGCGAAAAGCTTCCGCGAATATGCTATCAAATGGTGTGAGCTAGCTGCTAGGTTAAAGCCTCCAATGGATGAAATTGACGTGGTCACTGTCTTTCTGCAGACCCAAGAGGCTGACTACTTCCAGAACATGATGTTTGTTGTCGGTAAGCCATTTGCTGAGGCTATCAAAATCGGGGAAATGGTTTTAAAATGGGCCGCATCTTGAGTCATGCTGCTTTCAAAACCACATCACCAGATGTTCAAAATGGTTCGGACGGTTTGATGAACAGAAATGGGAATGAGGAGGGAGTCATGATGGTTTCAAGCTCGAGGGGGGCCCTCAGGTCATTCAGCCAGTCATATGTGCCTCCTATGGTCCATCAACATTATTACCCCCTCCCAGATGCTGCATATGCCATGGCACTGCATCCCTATGAGGTGATGAGCGCGCAATCTTACACGCAGCCATAACATTATACACAAAAACGAGCTCCACCTCCCAGAAATGCCCATCATTACCAAGCTCCATATAATCCTCAATCAAATGATCCCCAGTACAATTCTCGCCCCAAGAGAGCCTTTAAGAAAGAATCAGTTTACCCCTATTGGTGAATCATATTCAAGCTTGTTCCAAAAGTTAATCAGGCTTGATTTATTGCAGCCGGTGGCCACGAACCGGCTGAACCCCCATCCCCCTTGAACGGAGCTGATGCTATATGTGAATACCACTCTGGAGTAGTAGGACACAGAACAGAGGAATGTTGGACCCTCAAAAGGGCAGTTGAGGATTTGATTAAAGCTTAAAGAATTATTTTTCGGGATGAAGATGCTCCTGATATGATGAGCAATCTGTTGCCTGCCCGCAACATCAAGCCAACGGTCGGAATGATTTGTGAGCTGATGAATGTGATCCAACATTGAAGGCCATTGTATCCATGACCGAAACTGAAGAAAAGCCAAAAACTGTCGCCAAGCCTGAAAGTTCCTCATCAGACAGGGATCTCGGTAGCAAGTCTTTCTATCCTTTCTGCGTTCGGATTATCTCAGGGTATGATCCATATGTTCTATTTTATTGTCTTACTTCCCGATGTAAACCCTTTTATCTCCAAAAAAATAAAAATAAAAAAATCAAAATTCAAATGAAATTAATATTTCATTGTCCAGGAATGTTTCTTTTCTTAATCTTGTTATTTTTCGTTCTTATTCTCTTCTTAGTTTTGTTAAATGCAGATTACAATAACATGACATACTTGTGGACTTCATGCCCGGATCCTGAAAGCTGTCAGACCTCGAAATAATGAATCAAGGATTAGATCCCAATGAGGATAAAGTTTAAGAAAATAAATAAAGAGTTGGAACAACTGAAGGACAATTGGTTCCAGAATTGGAAAGGTCTATATATTACAACAAGAGTACTACCAAAAGAGTGCGTTGTACTTGGGACACATCAAAGGAAATATCCCTAAAACAACTATCAATGAAAATGCAGTGAAAAGGTACTATGTTGGATCCTCCATGTAGTTCTAACATTCTCCGGTTGGGATGATGAAGGCTTTGATTCTTGCTACCCAAACACTATCAATCCTTTTCAAACCCTTTGAGCCGGCTCCCATTCATTGATTACCCTCTTTTGAACATGGAAGTGTTATTGAAAAATGAAATGAAAAAAAAACAAGAAAAAGAGAAATATAAAAAAAAGGAAGAAAAGTCAATGAAAAAGAAAAAAAAAGAAGAGAAAAGATGAAAAAAAGAGAGAAAAAAAAAGAAATGAAAAAGAAAGAAAAAATAAAATGAAACAAAATAGAAAAAACAAAATAAATAAAAAATAGAGGTCCCTGAACTACGTTCGACTTGATTCTGAAAGGATACGTAGGCAACCTCTCTCTGGGGTTAGGTCTCACCAAAATAAAAAAAATCCAAACTCCCCCAAAAGTGAAACTGGGGCAGAAGTTATAATGGTTCGGTAATGATCCCGCCCGAAAGGTTCCAAAGTTGTAATTCAATCCAAATTTTTTTTACCCCAAACCTTGTTCAAGTCCTTATGATCAATCGGCAAAGAGGTTCAAAATGGGAGGATGGAGTTATTTGGATCTTATACAACAAAATGAGAGGAATAAAATGAGAGAGTCTTATTGGTGAAAACCCACATAGGCAACGTAAGGCGATGGTAAACAGAGAAAATCAAAATGAGAGAGTCTTGTTATTTAAAACCCACAAGGGCATCGTGAGGCGACAGTAAGCAGAGAAATCTATATGACAGAGTCTTGTTAGTGAAAACTTGCAAAGAGCACTCTAAGGTGATGGTGAGAAAAGAAATAAGAGAGTTCAGCTCGTGAAAACTCGCAAAGGGCACCCCTGATTGAAAAGAGGATCCTCACAGCCATCGGCGCCGACAAAGTCCTGGCAAGGTTTCACGAATTTTGAAGCAAAAGTTGTGATGAATTTCTGAGAGTCATACGGTTTACACTGATTAGGATTCCACTCCAAAAGGCATGTCATGTTCATTGAAGTCCGCATGTACTCCATATAAGTCCTTCTTCCCTTTCCCCGAAAGGAACACTTATTGTTTTAAACTCATTCTCCATTCCATTATTTATTTTCTTTGAATCCCTTTTGGTGTAACACTGTTCCGAAACTAAGAAAAAGAAAGGATGGAAAGAATTATTTACAGGGATTTTATTTGACACGAGCTAATGTGCAAAAAGTCACCCATTCTCGCCAGGGGCATCAAGTCGACCCCGACTAGCCATGGCGGCCAATGATTCGAAATCAAAACTCTCAGAAAGAGAAAATCAAATTGAAGTTCCTATAAAAGGCAAACAAAGTTGAAAATGTTGAGTTCCACGTGGCTTACCGTCTCGGAAAAGGTTTGAAAAGCCAAGGTGCCCCAAATACTCTGAAATTGAAGTTGGAAGAAAGAAGTCAAAAAATAAAAGGCCTACAAAGGCAAAATAAAGACGGAAAAGGTTAAGTCCCACGCGACTAGGCGTTGCAGCAAAGTTTGAGGAGACAAAAGTTTATCAATGTTTCGAAGAAAGAAAAGAAAAAAGAGAATCAGAAAGGAAAGTCCTACGAAGGCTAAATAAAGTTGAAAGTTGAGTTCCACCGACCAACCATCATGGAAAAGTCTGGAAAAATGAGATGTTCTCCAGGGCCTAAAATGAATCGATCCTCAGGGAGAAAATAGTTGCAGTAGAGATCTTCATCAAAGAAGCTGGGCCGGGATCGAGTGATCAAAACTAATCAAGGCCACAAAACCAATAACCGTTTCAAACTAATAATTGTTCTTTGTTTGAAAAAATTGAAACAGGTGCAACCCAAGCAACCGTACAAGAAGCAGGTGCAACCAAAAAGGAAAAGAAATGCGCAAGTGCTAGAAACAGCTTTGCAGAAAGGAATCAACCCAAAAGGGAAGTTTCCTCCAAATTCTTTCCTGCATTTTTAATTAAAAAAAAATGAAAATTGAAAAAAAGAGAAATAAGAAGAAAAGTAATAAAATGAAAGTTTAGAATCCCCAATATCAATCTTTTATGCTTTTCCAACATTACGGCTTCAATCCCTAAGTTGAAATTTTTAGACATAGGGACTCCATTCCCTAGTCGCCTTTTTTACCAACATTAGGGCTCCAATCCCTAAGTTGAGATTTCTAGACATAGGGCCTCCATTTCCTTGTCGCCTTTTTTACCAACATTAGGGCTCCAATGCCTGAGTTGAGTTTTTCAACATAGGGCCTCCATTCCCTAGTCGCCTTTTTTTAATAACATTAGGGATCCAACCCCTGAATTGAGTTTTTAGAAATAGGGCCTCCATTCCCTAGTCGTCTTATTTACCAACACTAGGGCTCCATACCCTGAGTTGAGTTTTTAGACATAGGGCCTCCATTCCATACTTACCTTTTTGACAACATTAGGGCTCCAATCTCTGAGTTGAATTTTTAGACATAGGGCCTCCATTCCCTAGTCGCCTTTTTTTCCAACATTAGGGCACCAATCCCTAAGTTGACATTTTTAGACATAGGGCCTCCATTCCCTAGTCGCCATTTACTAACATTAGGACTCCAATCCCTGAGTTGAGATTTTAAACATAGGGCCTCCATTCCCTAGTCACCTTTTACTAACATTAGGGCTCCAATCCATGAGTTGAGATTTTAGACATAGGGCCTCCATTCCCTAGTCGCCTTTTACCAACGTTAGGGCTCCAATCCCTGAGTTGAGATTTTAGACAAAAGGCCTCCATTCCCTAGTCGCCTTTTTATAAACATCACAGCTCCAATCCCTGAGTTGAGATTGCATACATATGGCCTCCATTCCCTAGTCTCCATTTACCAACATTAGGGTTCCAATCCCTGAATTGAGTTTTCAGACATAGGGTTTCCTTAGTCGCCTTTTTTACCAACATTACGGCTCTAATCCCTGAGTAGATATTTTAGACATAGGGCGTCCGTTGCCTTGTCGCCTTTTTACCAACATTAGGTCTCCAATCCTTGAGTTGAGATTTTAGACATAAGGCCTCCATTCCCTAGTCGCCTTTTACTAAAATTACGGCTCTAATCCCAGAGTTGAGTTTATAGACACAGGGCCTCCATTCCCTAGTCACCTTTTACCAACATTAGGGCTCCAATCCCTGATTTGTGTTTTTCGACATAAGGCCTCCATTGCCTAGTCGCCTTTATACCAACTTTAGGGCTCCAATCCCTGAGTTGAGATTTTAGACATAGGGCCTCCATTCCCTAGTTGCCTTTTTACCAATATTAGGGCTCCAATCCCTGAGTTGACATTTTAGATATAGGGCCTCCATTCCCTAATCGCCTTTTACTAACATTAGGGCTCCATTCCCTGAGTTGAGTTTTTAGATATACGGCCTCCATTCCCTAGTTGCCTTTTGCCAACATTAATGCTCCAATCCCTGAGTTGAGTTTTTAGACATAGGGCCTCCATTCTCTAGTCGTCTTTTTTACCAACATTAGGGCTCCAATCCTTGAGTTTAGTTTTTAGACATAGGGCCTTCATTCCCTAATTGCCTTTTTTGACAACATTAGGGCTCCAATCCCTAAGTTGAATTTTTAGACATAGGGCCTCCATTCCCTAGTCACCTTTTTTTCCTACAATAGGGCTCCAATCCCTGAGTTGAGATTTTTAGACATAGGGCCTCCATTCCCTAGTTGCCTTTTACCAACATTAGGACTCCAATCCCTGAGTTGAGATTTTAAACATAAGGCCTCCATTCCTTAGTCTCTTTTGACCAACATTAAGGCTCCAATCCATGAGTTGAGATTTTAGACATAGGGCCTCCATTCCCTAGTTGCCTTTTACCAACATTAGGACTCCAATCCCTGAGTTGAGATTTTAAACATAAGGCCTCCATTCCTTAGTCTCTTTTGACCAACATTAAGGCTCCAATCCATGAGTTGAGATTTTAGACATAGGGCCTCCATTCCCTAGTCGCCTTTTACCAACATTAGGACTCCAATCCCTGAGTTGAGATTTTAGACAAAAGGCCTCCATTCCCTAGTCGCCTTTTTACAACCATCAGGTCTCCAATCCCTGACTTGAGATTTTACACATGGTGCCTCCTTTCCCTAGTCGCCTTTTACCAACATTAGGGCTCCAATCCCTGAATTGAGTTTTAAGACATAGGGTTTCCCTAGTCACCTTTTTTAACCAACATTAGGGATCCAACCCCTAAATTGAGTTTTTAGAAATAGGGCCTCCATTCCCTAGTCGCCTTTTTTACCATCATTAGGGCTCCAATTCCTGAGTTAAGTTTTTAGACATAGGGCCTCCATTCCCTAATTGCCTTTTTTGACAACATTAGGGCTCCAATCCCAGAGTTGAATTTTTAGACATAGGGCCTCCATTCCCTAGTCGCCTTTCTTACCAACATTAGGGCTCTAATCTCTGAGTAGAGATTTTTAGACATAGGGCCTCCATTCCCTAGTTGCCTTTTACCAACATTAGGACTCCAATCCCTGAGTTGAGATTTTAAACATAGGGTCTCCATTCCCTAGTCGCCTTTTACCAACAATAGGACTCCAATCCATGAGTTGAGATTTAAGACATAGGGCCTCCATTCCCTTGTCGCCTTTTACCAACATTAGGGCTCCAATCCCAGAGTTGAGATTTTAGACAAAAGGCCTACATTCCCTAGTTGCCTTTTTATAACCATCAAGGCTCTATTCCTTGAGTTGAGTTTTTAGGCATAGGGTTTTCATTCCCTAGTCGCCTTTTACCAACATTAGGGCTCCAATCCCTGAATTGAGTTTTTAGACATAGGGTTTCCCTAGTCGCCTTTTTTACCAACATTAGGTCTCCAATCCCTAAGTATAGATTTTAGAGATAGGGCGTCCATTCCCTAGTCGCATTTTTACCAACACTAGGGCTCCAATCTCTGAGTTGAGATTTTAGACATAGGGCTTCCACTCCCTAGTCGCCTTTTACTAACATTAGGGCTCCAATCCCTGAGTTTAGTTTTTACACATAGGGCCTCCTTTCCCTAGTCGCCTTTTACCAACATTAAGGCTCCAATCCCTGATTTGAGTTTTTAGACATAAGGCCTCCACTACCTAATTGCCTTTATACTACCATTAGGGCTCCAATCCATGAGTTGAGTTTTTAGACATAGGGCCTCCATTCTCTAGTCGCCTTTTTACCAATATTAGGGCTCCAATACGTGAGTTGAGATTTTAGACATAGATCCTCCATTCCCTTTCCAACATTAGGGCTCCAATCCCTGAGTTGAGTTTTTAGACAGAGGGTTTTCATTCCCTAGTCGCCTTTTTACAAATATTAGGGCTCCAATCCCTGAGTTGAATTTTTAGACATAGGGCCTCCATTCCCTAGTCGCCCTTTTTACCAACATTAGGGATCCAATCCCTGAGTTGAGTTTTTAGACATAGGGCCTCCATTCCCTAGTCGCCCTTTTTACCAACACTAGGGATCCAATCCCTGAGTTGAGTTTTTGGACATAGGACCTCCATTCCCTAGTCGCCTTTTTTACTAACATTAGGGCTCCAATCCGTGAGTTGAGATTTTAGAGATAGATCCTCCATTCTCTTTCCAACATTAGGGCTCCAATCCCTAAGTTGAGTTTTTAGACATAGGGCTTCCATTCCCTAGTCGCCTTTTTTTGTCAACATTAAGGCTCCAATCCCTGAATTGATATTCCAAATACTAGGCTCCATTCCCTAACCTTTTCCCTTCTAGATATACACTTTTTTCACAAATAACTCACGAAATTTTCCTAGTGAAAATTGGGGCAAAAAAATTTCACTCGTTTGTTTGTTTATGCATCTGACCAGGTTTGACCTCGGGGCACAAGATCCGAGGTAGCCAAAAAAATGAGCCTCTATCCAGTATAAAGAAAAAAAGAAAAAAGAATAAAGGAAGTAAATTCAAAATGATAAAGCGTACAGAGATGCCGAATTCTCATGATATGATCACAAGCTTCGCATTTCCCGCCTTGATCCAATGCTGAAGAAAGAACCAGCACCTGCATCTGGCAAGCATCAAGATTCGGATCGGAGTTCACAGCAAGAACCAGCTAAGACTAAGATCAAGCTTTGAGAGATTTATAGATAGGAATCTTGTAACTCGTAGTTGATAGGCTTAGTTAGTCTTTTTCATTTTTGATTTTGATGTAATAATGGGATCGCGTATCGGAACCTCGACGGCACCTCGCTCGGCTCTCAACCTTGGTACTCCATTACCACATTTATTTCTGAACTACACGTGGCCTGATTCCTTTATAACCAAGGATATATAGGCAACTCAGATACTAGGGCTCGGTCATATTCTCCTTTCTTTTAGCTTTCAGTCAAGGATCGAGTCAAAAACCTGTCTAGTCATTCTTTGTCTGAAAACTCTTCGCGTTTCCAGTCAAAGAGGGGTAGCTGTAGATATGTGATTTTAGACCCTCCCCAAGATTTTTCATATTTTAGCACGTAAATAATTAATAGGCCCAATATAGCTATTTTAATTAATTTTGACTCTTTTACTTTATTTATTGCAAGAAACTGAAAATTACAAAAAAATAGTTTCATTAATATTTTTGTAGTCATTTTTAATTTTGAAAAAACACGAACAAAAAATAGTTTATTTTCAAAATAATAGGGCTAATTAATATTTTTAATAATATTTCTATATGGATAGATTTTTAGTTAATTAGCCTAGTTTTAAACAAATCTAGTTATTAAGGTCCAAATTTCAAGTGTATTCCTTAAGCCCAATACCCAATACCCGTTAAGCTAATCCTAGGGACCCTTCTAGACTCTTCTTTGGGACAAAAAAAATAAAAAGACTCTAAGAACCTAAGAGCAAATACACAAAATATAAACCTAGACTATAGACCTATAAGACCCTAAGGAGCTGCAATACACAGGACATGCGCCTAAAATCTGGGGCATCAGCGCAGCTTCTCAAAAAAGACCCCGCCCCACCGGTCGTCTTCTCGACCAAACACTGCTGCTTCTTTAACCTTCATAGCCATAAGCTTCTTTATTCTTCATGAAAAACGAACGAAACATGAACTGTGTAACAAAATAATTCATCCCATAACAAAACGAAAACAACCACCTTTCAGTTTTATGCCGTAAATGAAACAAAAAAACTCCTGACTTCATCTTCCTCAACCAGACCAACAGTCCAGACCTGTACAAAATCCGGCAAACAAGTGTTTATATTGAGTTTTTGAATCAGTCGAGGATGATTCCAGTTGAGTTCGACGAGGTGCGACGTTTGTATTTGTCGAAGTTTTGTTTGCCGGTCTTTGTCTGAATTTGAATCGGCAGAAAATAGGGAGAGAAAATGTTGCCATATTAAGGTCCATTTTCTTTTATTTTTTGGCTCATGTACGAATCAGGTTCTCTTCATGATGGTTTGAATATAAGTGCTTTTGTTTGTTTTATGGAAATGTGTTAAAATTCGTTAGTGTTATTTCATATCAACTAATGTTTGTGGGTGAACTTTGGCATGTAGTATGCTTTGAGATGGTGTTGAATTTTATAACATTTTTATAGCATGTTTGGTAAATTACAGTACACTTTATCATTGTCTTAATGATCTTTCATCGAGATGCCAATTATTTATTATGAAGTAGACTAGTTTTATTATTATGTTAAAGTGTTGAATAGAATGTTCATTTCAAAGAGTATTGGGCTGTTTTAATTTAGTAAATTTGGTTAAGGACTTGAAACTAACGGGCACAATAATGTGAGGTGACCCATTTCTTTTTTAAATAATTCCATAATTGTGAGACTTTCCACAATATTCTTAAATTAGCTTTAGAAATATAATTATGAACATTCGTGGTTGGCTTTAGTTGAATACTTCCTTTTTAAATAAATTGAGCCGTGCCATGTCAAATAAAATCTGAAAACCCATGGCTCTCACTTAATTAATTTTAACTCTTTAGAAATCGAGGTGCGCCATTAGTTGAATTTTCCATGGCCCTCGCAAAGTCACAAATGTGTAGTTGCCTTAGGCAGGTTATTTTAATAATTTACCTTCCTAAATTTTGGTGCGCATTTATGTGACCCAAATCTAAATCTCAACAATGTTAGATAGAATATGCCGAGGACCGTGGATGCATTTATGTGACGTGGTTCGAGACATATTTTGAATAACATTGCAATCCTCCTAAAAATATTAAATAAAAGCGGTTATAAAGTTAAAATGCACATAGGTTTAAACATGTATTAAAATCATATAATAGGCCAACTATAATAGTTTAAAATGACTGTGCTAGAACCACAGAATCCGGGGGTGCCTAACACCTTCCCTCAAATTAACATAATTCCTTATTCAGAATTTCTGGTTCGCAGACTTCAAAAGGAAAGTCGAAATTTTTCTCGATTTGGGATTTAAAATAAACCGGTGACTTGGGACACCAATTAAACTATCCCAAGTGGCAACTCTGAACAAAAGCAAATAAATAATCTCATTTCGAATAATGTCACTTAAATTGGAAAAATTTCCTTATATACCATCCTTTCAGGGTAGTGTAAAAAAGTAGGTGTGACACTAATGACATGATATCTAGGTGAACCCAAATCAGAACATATGCAAAGCTTTATGTTAATTGAAGCAATAAAGACCTAATCAGTTTGCCTACTGATTTTTTTCGGAGCTTGCTAAATCTGGATAATTAATAAAAGCATAGTTTAATAGTTTGTAGGATATTAATCGCCCTATAGGCTTGCCTAGGCGTGTATCAATAATATCCTATGAGCATGATATCTTATTGTCAATCAGAAGTACAATAACCAGTAAAACTATTTTAATCAAACAATTTGGTTCATTAGATCCTATAGGCATGTTGTCTAGATGTGAGGACCGATTTTAGACAATGCAACAATTTTAAAACCTGATTGGCATGCGGGTACTGATTTTAAACTCACAAACATAGTGTACATAATGTAATATTGGTTTTTAGACCCTATAAGCATGGTTTCTAAGTTCTAAATATGTTGAACCTATTTAGCATGACTCCTAAATGCAGAAATTAATTTTAAACTTATAGGCATGATATCTAAAAGTGCAAGACTGATTTTTAACCTATAGGGATGATATCTAAAAATGCAAGATTTGATTTTAACCTATAGGCATGGTATCTAGAATGCATGCAAATAGTCAAATAGCGCAACGATATGATTTCCGATTGCAGAAGTAAAAGTGGATTTGAATTCCATAGACATGATTTCTATAAGGCACACAAGTGATGAACATTGTAATGTCCTATAGGCATGGTTTCAAGGAATGTAAACATTGTTTTTTAAGTCCTATGGGTGGGATATCTACCCATTCCCCAAAAATGTGTATAATAATCCCTCCCAATTTGTTAATTTCCCTAATATCTGTTTACAAAGTGAATAATATTACAAACCAAGTGTATATAAATTATAGGAATGATAATAGTATACTATAGGGAGCATGGATAGGCCCAAAGCAAAACTGGGGAGCCAGGCCTTCAAGCAGCCTCAATGCCACATCTCATAATTCGAGGGAGGATATCATAGTGTGTCAATAATCCAAACGACCTCCAGGACCCAGGGCAGTGCTCACACCAAGGCCTCTTTTAAAGATCAACAACTTGTGCAGTATGGAATAGTCGGCTCCAACGTGTCAAAGTTCAGAGGAGTTTCATGGACTCCAAACCAATGCTCACGCTGGAGGGGCAGGACCTTAGATTTTCTAAGAGTTGAAGTGATAGTGATGAAAGAATAGTTTTGGGAAAAAAGTTTCACACTTTTAGGAAAATCAAAAGTAAATGGAATCATTCAGTTCCTGGATCCTATGCCAAAGTTCCAGCCAAACAACATTCAGAAATAGGATTACTTAAGCTTATTAGCTGTTACTTAGTGACCTAACACAGAAGCAAGGCATGTTGTAGATCAAACAGCCACATGTAAAGGTTAATAGGGATTGGGGAGAAAGGTATCCAAATAGGAGATCATGCTAGTGGAGAAGTAGATAAGACATAGATTGTTTACCGTAAAAATGGTAACAACCATTAAATTTGTAAATGGGTTTCTAAAAATATGTGATATATTTTCGAGCTAGTTGTTTAGAGCAGTTGATGCTAAGAATGAGAAGTTTAATGATGAAATACAAGCTAAAACGGGGCAGTAGTCAAACCGAGGGGCTTGCTGCCCTGGCTTCGGACTGGTCGATGGGGGAACTCGAGGCCAGTGTCTGGGCTCGATCTCGAGCTATCGGGGGTAGTCGAGATGGGATAACAGTTAGAATATAGTCAAGCAAGGCCCTTTATGGCCAATACCAAGTAATAAATGAAGAACAAGTACCAATCTAATATAAAACTACTAATTTTAAGGGTAGCCTTGAGCTAGTAAGGATGAACAAGTTAGAGAGAAAAAAGAGAGAGAGATTTATTATTGCATTTGTGGAGAATAGTGGGAGCAACATCAGATCCTTACAAAGTTGTGCGGGTTCTCTTTATATAGGAGGGGAACCCGACTACAGTACAACATGCATTAATTGTAAAGTATGAAGATGGGATGGCTAGATGCGACACATCAGCATAGACTTTGGGTAGGCCGGCTCTGTTAGAATTAGCCGTGTGCCTTGGGTATTTCCCCTTATGGTCTAGGCTCGACCTTTGTCTTTTTCGAGTCGGGCCTCTATGAGCACCGAGGAAGGGAACTCGGTCATAACTCTACGTCCTCGAGGTCTCAAGGTATCCTTCCGAAACGACTTGATAACAAGAAATTAGTCTCTCTGATTTCACCACATATAGATAGTCTCTGCATTTCTCAGAACAATGCAATGGGAAATGATTATGACACCTGACTCCTTGAGTTTCTTGCAGCAGTATCATACTGACGACTCAACTTATGGTGCGATCTTTTGTGATAACCGGTGTATCTCATAGACTTATATTTTGGGCATCACTCAATGCACTATCGTTTCCCACTCTTCAAGGTGAAAGTACTACTGTCTATTCTGTTCTTCAAGGATGCAGTAATTGCATCCGCCAATCAGTCGGCCAAAGGCCTTGATGACCGCATCGTTATCCCCTATAAATGGGAGTGGTTATAGTGTTGTTGTTCTATTTGAATACCTTCATATGCTCATTTGCCCATTTGTTCTTATCATCTTCCTCTATCATTGAACATCATGTTTGGTGTTTGTGGCCTCAAGGTCATTTAGCATCGTTTTGATCGGCCGTGTCGTGGCCCTTTATCGGAGCTTCCCTTTGTCAAACATGAATATGCCATTCTATCACTGCTGATGTTGCTGTATCTATTGATATCAAGTTCGTGTGTGAGCGTTCTTCCCGATCCTCTACTGATTTTCATGGCTCCATTCCGAGTTCATCGCCATACCTCAGATGGAGCCTAAATTAATTTGATAGGCTCGAGCTGTCGGGCCCTCCGAGATGGGGTTCTCTTTTTTAAACATAGCATAGATAGATTTTTAAAGTGCAGGGGTTAGATTCTCGTCGAGGGATTGCTCGTACTCGGGCACTACCTCGAGCCTTCGTGGAGCATTTGTGATCGGAGCTTCGCGTACCTATTTTTCTTTATGAATAAAGAAACCATGAGACCAGGTGCTGTCTTGAGTGGAGTGGTGGCATTGAGAGCTTCCCTGAAACGTGGCAGGGATCCTCGAAGTTGGATGTTTCCTCTAAATTGGGGGAAATACGGCCGACTCCTTGAGTCCTGGCTTCTCGTCGAAGGATGCCTCTGGGGTCGAGTATTGCTCCATCGATCTACATCGAGGCTGTTAGCCTTCCGGGGCGAACTCTAGATAGGTGAATCATCATTGATCCCCGCGTATATGTGTGATGGCTTTGGCTTTTTCGAAAGACCTCACTATATTAGATATATATCCTTTTGTCTTCGCATAGGGTTCTTCATTTCTTCAGGCGCAAAAGGTGTTGGCATACGATCTTGCTCTAGTCTGCTAATTTTACGATAGTCATGGCAATTACTTCAGGGCCGGCCCGGCATGGAATGGGGAATGCCATACCTAATGCTCAACATCTGCGGCAATTCGCTTTGAACACCATGTTTTTGATAAAAGAAGAATATCTAGAGATGGTGAGGAGATACTTCGGGCGGAGCGAGGGGGTGACGCTATAGGTGATTTCCTAGGTGAGAATATCACAGACTCTACTGATGTATTCTTAAGTGTATACCTATACCCATTCGCATTTGGCCCACTTTATAGGGTCGTGCTTGATTTTTGCTTGAAGTGTTGGGTTACTTTGGTGTAGATACATCTGTAATTTTGGTGAATGGTGCTGATGATGAGGTACTTTGTGGAGAGGGCTGGACTTGAATTCACGCTCAGTCACATCGTCAAGCTGTATCGGCCCTTTCATTACCAGGTCCTGCTAACCCTGAAGTGTCATTCGTCCACGCCTTTTGTTGTTGATGACGAAGAAGATGGGGATCGATAATGAGCCAGTTGGTTTTTTCGGGTCTGAACGGCCGACATTATACCCGTAGAGCTTTTTCCATTTCTCAAGGGATGGAATTATGTGCGCGAGCAGAGCGTCTGGTGCTTTCTCAGATTTTACTTAGAGTATAAATCAGTCGACTAATTATGATTTTTCTTTTATGCAGCAACTTCATGGATGCCGAGTGAAGTTCTCGATCCGCCTGGCTGGATTCGGAGGTTGGTAGCTCACTAACTTGCGACGAGCGTAGGTGGCGAGCTGCATCCCGTCAGATAGGAAGTGAGATACCAAGGTATGCGTGCATGCTGCCTTTACCTTGGCCTTCGTATACTTGGGATGAAATTTTCCTCTTTTTTATGTACCAGTTTTGCTGTTGTAGGTGCCAGGTGGTTCATTGGGATTATGCGGTGCTCTACCAAAAAGAGGAAGGAGTCGTCGACCTTCGAGCTAAGGGACAATGGCGATAAACGGGATTTGTGTCCGCAGTATAGTGGAGCTTTTCATGGGACTCAACGGGCCTGTGTCGTTGAGGAGACGGCATCGTCCGTGCCTGCTGTTCCTGGAGTGTTTGATTCCTTGACGGTGGCTCTTTCAAGTGAAAATGCCTTTTTCAAGGTTAGTTCTCCTAGGGCCGAGGAGGCGGGATCGACAGGAGTATGTTCTAACTTCGAGGAAGTCCAGCGTCTTTACTTCATGGTGAGTTTAGGTGCAGTTCTTCTGTGTTCTATGCCCTCATTTCTTTATCGGACTTTCCTTTTGTAGGCTTGTGATAGGCTCAGGTATGAGTTTCTTCGTCAAGGAACCAGGCTTCAGAAAGTTTTGGACGAGGCTGAGTCCCTTAGGCTCCTTAGGGAGGAGGAGGAGGTTGTGTTTCTGCATTGGCAATATGAGGTGTACTAGAGCTCGAATTACGAGAGATACTTGATGGAGAAGATAACCTTTTATGGTATGCACTTCGCTCTTTTTGGCCAGTAAGGTTAACCCCTTTCTCCAATATAAGATACAAAAAAATGAAGGTTTTGGAGTATGTCAAGGGTGATATCGACCGTGTCAGGAATGCTTGTGGTGAACTAAGGGTTCAGGTGCAGGCTCAAGCATTAGAGGAGGGAGGCGCCTCAACCAAGGTTCCCAACCTAGAGGTTCAACTCCGTTTGGCTCGAGACAATGCTATGGTTCAAGCGGACATGATAAAGAAACTCAAGTCTGATCTCACGAAGATCAGGGCCAAGATAATCGATGCTTGGGCCAAAGTGGCATTAAGCTGAACCAAGGCTGACTAAGAGATGGCAATTCGTATGAAGGATGCTGCTGAAGCCCAAGCCGATCTGAAGTGGGCCCTCGATCAGGAGAAGAGGATCGAGGAATATGTTCATTGCAGATCCCAAAGAGAGGTGCTCGAGGAGATTAGCACAAGAGGCTTCGTTCTCTCGAAAGAATTGGCTCATGCTAAGGCGGACGATCATGACACTCAGTCACTTCTTACTGACGTTGCAGAGAGCAAACCTAGAAGGTTGTAGCCCTTTGGGGTGGAGTGTAGATTTTGCTGTTTTCCTGCTTTAAATTGTATATATGTAGGGCATGTTAATAGATGCAGAGTCTGCCCCTTGCGTATGTAAGATAAGAGAAAACTTGAAGCTTTACCTTCTTCGTATCTTTTCCCGTATTTCTTTTTGACTAGGCAGGCTGGTTTCAATGTTTGGCGGGATCCTTGTAGATTTGAAGCTAATCAGACAGGCCCAGAGGCTTTCAAGTGCGACCCTTGATGTGAGCAGGCGCTGGGGCCTTCGCACTTTGCCCAGCTATTTTAGGCTTAGTCTCCGAGTGAGGCCCTGACTCGAGCTTGCTTGTCCTTCAATCTTCTGTGCCTGTGTAGGTGGATAGTAGTTGTTCTCGTTTATTGCCATTGGGCATTTGCTATTTCAACTTTTTTGGGTTCAGTCTTCGAGTCGCGTTATGACACGAGCTTTAATCAACCCTCAAGTTCTTCAATTTCCTAGCTAGCGATAGTGGTTCTTACGCTGTTTGGTCATTGTGACCTTGCGATATGAGGATAAGAGGCTTGCATGGTTAACTATATTGGATCTGGTCTCTGAATCGTGTTACAACTCGAGCTCATTTTAATCCTCAAGTTGTCAACTTTTAAGCTGGCGACAATGGCTCTTATGCTGTTAGGTCTTTGAGACCTTTTAGTGTGCGGCTCGAAGGCTCGTTTACCCTTGGGCTTTTTGTAGGCTTTGTTTTCCGCTCATTAAGTTCTTTTGAAATAATTTTGCCTGACCCATCGTTGGTTCCGTAGGAACCTCGATTTCAAGTCATTATCGGCGATGTTTTGAGCACCTCGAAAGGTTCATAGCTCATAGGCTGAGTAGGTCGAAGCCTTATGATTTGGCACAAGCATGGTCAAAGCTCATTTTCGCCTGTTGAGGGAAGCCAGTTTTCACCGGTTCTTTTCGAAATATATTCGAAGTAATGGCCTGCGATTTTTTTTAGCGATGGTCGGGCATCCCCGAGTCACGTTAATTTGGCTGTACCAGTCATTTTGACCGTAGTCATATGTGTTTGGCTAGAGCTATTTTTTTATCCCGAGTGATGGTTTGGGCATCTACACCGAGGGTATGGCCTTTAGGGATTCTTACAAATGCAACGTATAGCCTAAACTTCAGGATTTTGAATTGCATGCATGTTGAGGTCTTACAGTTTTATCACGCCTGTTGAGGTCTTACAGTTTTATCATGACTGTTGAGGTCTTACAATTTTATCATGCCTGTTGAGGTCTTATAGTTTGTCATGCCTATTGAGGTCTTACAGTTTGTCATGCATATTGAGGTATTACAGTTTCGGGTTTTCCAGTGCATGGCGATTAATAACAGTCTTCGAGTTATCGAGTTTTGTTAGGCTCGAAGGCCATTATTTGTGAGCTCGGAGTTCTGATCCTGGGGCCGTGTGGGTGCCGAATTTTTGGCGCTAAGTCTCCGAGTATCTAGGGATATATTTGGTGGAGGAGCCCTTGCCCTAAGCATCTTGAAGTCCCCTTTTCTAGAGCATGAGATGTTGAAAAATATTCTTTATTGCTTGGCGTAAATATACATATTGCTTCATCGTTATGAGCTCGGCCCGTGAAGGCGCGGCTCCTCGGACCGTTTGGTCCGGTACATGATTCTCTATTGAAACTCAATCTACCGTTCCCCGGTCCTTTTGATGGGATGTCACTCTTAAAAGAACATAATCGCTCGTCATTGGACTATAGAAGAAGGCTTGTGATCTTGTCAGATTCTCCTCTATGGATACGTTGCTCTGCTAATAACCTTGCTGGCGAGCCCCTCCTTTGAGGTGGAGATCCGACCGAGGGGAAAGAGCGTGATGGGTTCCATCGAGGCCTAGGCTATCTAAGTGGAGTTAGAACTTCTGAATGTCTCGGTTGACTGTCTGCATCCAGTTTATTGAAAAAATAATAAAGGAATGAGGCAGTTCTTTCTTACTACAGTATGCATAGGCGATGTTTCGAGAATTGATATGGCCCTACTATTTCGGGATGTAGGCCTTGTTACAACCCTCCTCTGTTTTTTAGTCAGCCTTGGCCGGAGATGTGGTCTGCCTACCCTTTCATCCTTTTGAGGGTGAAGGTACTGATGATGGTGATGCGTTATATGGTGAGGAATTTTCCTTTGTCACATACCGCTCCCCGTCGACGGTTCTAATTTCTCACGTGGGACTTCCTTCTTTTGGAAAAATGGGGTATACGCTATCTCCGGGCGGTGTGCTTGCGGCCGTCTAAACAAGATGTCCCTGACTTATGCCTCATTTGATAGTATAGGACTCGGCATTCCAATCCGATCTTTGACGGGCTATATCAGGATAATGGTATTTCTTCTTGTTGTAACAACCGCCGTTTGGGATCCGTTAAAGATTCGAGAGGTGGTCGTGTTTTGGCCCGACGGTTTGAACCGCACTATTAACCTCAACCCGATAATGTTGATGTGTTGATAGAACCACCTAAATTCACGAGCACATGTCTTATTTGAAATAGATTAAATGAGGGAGAAGGTTACCAATACGTCAGTGTGAGGTCGAGGCAAAATCCTGGTGCTTTTTTTCTGGGTGTAAGGACATCCCCTGCAATATATCCCAGAGCTGTCTTTTCATAGTAATGAGCATTTTTACTATCCGTTTCTATGAGTCCTTGGAGGGTGTGTCTGCTTCTCCACTATTGTGGCAATACATCGTGGCTTATTTGCTTCGCCCTTCCTATTTGCCTTCCTCCCTAGGGAATGAATTCGAGCTTGATCGCTCGATGGAGCTCGGCGGAAATTTTTATTGAGTAGCATGGCTATTCTCTTCCTGAGATAGTAGCCATTTTTAACCCCGTAGTCATAAGCGCCATGCGGTTCCCGTGCAAGGTTGTGGATTCCTCGAGGGGAATTCGATCGAATAGGGTTGAGTTGTTTGGTGTCCCCGATTTCACTTATGGTGATCACGATGTTCAGTATAGCAATGCTGAAGTCATACTCTGATGGGTGAGGTGCCCCTACCGGCCATGCCTCATTGAATCTGGCTTTTTTGAAGATTCCTCAAGGATATTGTCGTTAAGTCATTTCCCAATCTTTGCAAGGTGGATTGTGTCTCGGGGCATTCCTCCTGTCCGCGGCATACGGGTGATATTTCCTTACCGGGAGCCTTCTTGAGTATACTGCCCGAGGAGGCTCCCAGATAGTCATCCACAGCCTTGACTCGTGGCTGGTGTCGGGTACGAGCATCCGACCTGACCTCGGCTGGGTATCTGATCAAGCTTCATTTGAAATTCCCCGCAGTCGTTGGGCTTGATTCATTAAGTCATCCCAAAATTGGGGGCGATCTTATTCGTTCTATTAAGGAGTGAGGCGCGACTTCCCGTGGCATTTCATTCTCTCTTTGTTTAGCCTCAGATGTGTCGAGCTCTCCCATTGTCGCTTCTACGAAAGAACATGCTGGTATGGTAAGTGAGTTTCTATGGCCAGGTGCCAGGCCACAGGACCACGTCGTAGTTCCCTTTGAGTGTGTTTCTCCCATTCTCTTCACCGAGATAAGCTCGAGCTCGTCATCTTGAAGGTCGTTGCCTTTTCCCGTGTACGTTTAGGCGGTGATGCACTTGTTGGGATCCAAGGTCCTGTTGTTCTTAGAGAGTTATGGCGTTCTGAACTACTGTGCAATGGGTTCCGGGACTGCTTCTTCGGGGAATGACTATTGCATGAACTTTCACGAACCTGACTCGATCCTTTCGGAGATATCCCCGAGCATCTTTGCTATGGCAGGTTTGATTACCAATCCATTATTGCTTGATCTCTCCGTTTCCAGCGTTGTTGTGCCGGGAGCTCTAGGTGGCTTTGCAACAGAGCAATAGCCAACTGATGTGCCTGTAACACTTCAAAAATATCGTGAAGACTCACTTCCTATGCTTTTTGAGCCGGTGTCTTTCGAGCTTTCTGTCGGTCGCTCTATCGTATGCTCTTGTCGGTGTGAGAAGTTTCGTTGACCTTTTGTGCGTCTTGCGAATCCACATTTGCTAGAATCGGTTCAAGCGCCTTATCAAGAATCTGTGGTGGTGGTCCAGTGGCCTGGACTGGAACGCCATTTTCCCCGTGGTCTTCGAGGTTATCGTTTCGACTATGTTTACCGAGCCAGACATTTTGACCTGAAATCAAAGGATCTTGGACAAGAAAAAGCATGAAAGATCACGTGCATTTGTGCAATAAAACCAGCAAGAAAACAATCACTATTATTTTTAGCCCTACGGTGGCGCCAAACTTTTTACCGTGAAAATGGTAACAACAATTAAATTTGTAAATGGGATTCTAAAAATACGTGATATAATCTCGAGCTAGTTGTTTAGAGCATTTGATGCTAAGAATGTGAATTTTAATGATGAACTACAAGCTAAAATGTTGTAGTAGTCAAACCGAGGGGCTTACTACCCTGGCTTCGGGCTGATCGATGAGGGACCTCGAGGCCAGTGTCTGGGCTCGAGAAGGGGGTAGTCGGGATGGGATAATAGTTAGAATATAGTCAAGCAATTCTCTTTATGGCCAGTACCAAGTAATAAATGAAGAACAATTAAGAATCCAATATAAAACTACTAATATTAAGGGTAGCCTCGAGCTAGTAAGGACGAACAAGTTATAGAGAAAAGAGGGGGGGGTGGGGAGAGAGAGAGGGAGGGAGAAAGAGAGATATTATTGCATTTGTGGAGAATACTGGGAGCAACATCAAATCCTTACAAAGTGGTGCGGGTTCCCTTTATATAGAAGGGGAATCCGGCTATAGTACAACATGCATTAATTGTAAAGTATGGAGATGGGATGGCTAGATGCGATGCATCAGCGTAGAATCTGGGTAGGCTGGCCCTGTCAGAATTAGCCCTGTGCCTTGGGAATTTCCCCTTCTACTCTAGCCTCGACCTTCGGCTTTTTCAAGTCAGGCCTCGACGAGCCCCGAGGATGGGGACTCGGTCATAACTCTGCATCCTCGAGGTCTCGAGGTATCCTTACGAAATGACTTGATAACAAGAAATTAGGCTCTCTGATTTCACCGCATGCATAGATCTAATTTTACACATAAGTAGGCATGCAAACTTGCTGAAAGCAGAACACATAGTTCTAATTGAAAATAGAAGTCGGCAAGCTATTGTAGTAAACACATGTATTGGAAAGGCGCAGACATAAACACATATATTGAACATTAATGGGCATGCTAGAAAACACATAGTTAGGAATGCTATTGACTATATGTTTTGAGCAGAAGTAGCCACATAGATTGGAAAAAAGTAGACATGCTAACAAACACATTGATTAAATAGAAACAGACATACTAGTTAATTGAATGACAATACTAAAGGCATACTAGTTAAATAAGCAGAAACGGAAGGTAAAGTAGACAAGATTCAATAGCCTAGCCTTGTCTTTCAGCCGACCAGTCAAGTAGTGATCACAAGTAGCAAAGAGAGAGATGAGAGGAAAGTTTTTTGTGTGTGTGAATTATGGTTCATGTCTAAGGTAGAATGGGATATATATATATATATATATATATATATATATACACACACATACATATGGGAGTCGAATAGTGTAGGCAAATAAGGCAAGGCAAATCGATATTGCAAAAATAAGGTAAGGAAGTAATCAAATATTCAATCAAGCTTGATTGGGGATATGAAATTAGGGAATTATACAATAAATAACTGTAATTGAATTTCAAATAAATCAAGAAGTCGGTTTAACAGTCAATTGTTGTTAGAATCCTTAAATCAAGTAATTAGTTTCACAAATAAGGCAACACGGGTAATCAGAGACCAATCAAATGTCCAATCAACCCATAGATAGACAAGAGATGTCAATTAAGAACTCAGGATTAAGGAAAAAACTCTGAGATCAGTAAATTAGTTTAGTAAATAAATGAAACCTTAGATAATTAGGCTAATCATTAAATTATTCAAACAATAACAGATAAGAGGTTGAAATCAAACACTGAATAGTCAAACAATTGGACCAGAAACATAACCATGCGATAAAGATCAAATGAAACATAAAAACTTTAGAAAACCTTTTGCAAAAAATGGAAGTGGAAATCCCAAATAATTAGAAAGATACTTAGGGTTGATAGTAGCAGGAATATTAGGAGAACATTAAAAGAATAGCCATGGAAATAGAAACCACTTTAAACATACAGAAATTCGAATACCAGAAATCAGAGAAATCAAAAACCTAAAGTAGCGTAGTACAAAAAATCGGTTAGCAGTAGAAAAGTAAAAGAACCTCAAAGAACAACCATGGAAAATTGAAAACACTTCAAATATGTAGAGGATCAAACAACAGATAATAAAGAAATCAAACCTAAGATAACATAGTGCCAGAAATTGACTAATAGTGAAGAAACAAGAAAATGTTTAAAAAAAATCAACTACGAACTTAGAAACTTTCCAGGTCTACAAAGATCTGGATGGATTTTTGTTTGAAATGAGGGTTTCGAAGAAATAATTAAATGGTAAAGTGAATCCAGTCTCCAACAAGAGATTTAAACCGTAAAAGCATCGAAATAGTAACACTCACAACCATAGACGGACTCTCAGAGAGTCTTAAACCAGATCTGGTTAGATCTCTTCAAGATCTTTCCAGGAAATCATGAGAGCGAGCAATCAAGAGATGTAGAAGATCAGTAGCAGCCTCAAACGGCGATGAAAATCCATGGGTCGAGTGAGAATAAGAGGGAATAGGATTAGTTTTGGGTAGCGGCGGCTAGGGTTGGTTTTAGGTCTTAGAGAGACGGAGAGGATTAGGAATTCTAGGGCGGCCGTTTGTGAATAATGGCTAGGGTTTAGGGAGGTCGTTTGGTTAAAAATAGTAAGTTTGATCTTGGACCATTGATGTAAGATGATCAACGGCCATGGTTAAACAGGGCTATTGGGTCAGGTAGGTTTAATTTGGTTAGGTTTGGATAAAAATTTGGCCTGGGTAGATTTGGGCTAATTTTAATTGAATTGGGATTGAAATTGGGCTGTTTTGTTAGGCTAGGTCCGAAACAAAAAGGGCTATTTGTTAAATACACATTTAATTGATAAAAATAATTTTGAAAAATAATTAACAGCTTACAAAAATAATTTTCATGCATAGAAATGGTTTAAAATAATTACTAAGTGTTTAAAAAATACAATGAGCTATTTTTCAGTAAAATAATATAATAATGCATGCATGGGCTATATTTACAAAGTAATTGCAATTATAATCCCAAAAATACAAATATGGCTATTTGTGAAATAATTAAAACTTAGTACAAAAATGCAAATAATAAAATTAAGCCACAAAATTATTACAAAACGATTTGTTATGCAATTAGTGATTTTTTATATAAGTGAAAATGCTGGGATAAATTAATTAAAAATCCCTAAAAATGTAAAAATTATGGAAAAATGTCAATTGATGCTAATACATAGTCTTGAAGGTATACATGCATTTTAAAAATATTATGGGAAAAATTGGGTATCAACACCGAGTCCATCATCACTAATAATGCCGCTAATCTCAACAGTGATCTAATGAAAGCCATGTGTGAAACCTTCAAAATCAAGCACAAAAATTCTACAACATACACCCCTCAAATGAATGGAGTTGTGGAAGCTGCCAACAAGAACATCAAGAATATACTAAGGAAGATGGTAAAAATCACAAAAAATGGCATGAGAAGTTACCCTTTTGCCCTATTGGGGAACCGTACCACAATCCGCACATCAATTGGGGAAACTCACTATTTACTAGTTTATGGTACCAAAGCTGTCATTCCAGCCGAGGTAGAAATTCCTCTTTAAGGATCATACAAGAAGTCGAACTCAGTGATGCATAAGGGATAAGGAACTGCTATGAGAAACTAGTCCTCAAAGATGAAAAAAGAATGAATGCAGTATGTCACCATCAGCTTTATCCGAATAGAATGTCCATAGCTTTCAACAAAATTGTCAAACCAAGACAATTCGCACCGTGGCAGCTGGTGCTTAAGTGAATCTTCCCATATAAGGATGAAGCCAAAAGAAAATTTTCACCCAATTGTCAAGGTCCCTACATGGTTCACAGGGTACTAACAGGAGAAGCGCTCATACTTGAAGAAATGGACGGAGAAGTTTGGCCAAAACCTATCAATTCAGATGCAGTCAAGAGATATTATGTTTAGATTGTTTACATTTCCTCATCTGATGTAACTGAACTACGCTTGAACCGATTCCCGTTTAAGAGGGGATATGTTGGCACCCCTATGGGTTCGGCCATATCTTAATAAAATCTTAATTTCCCTAGAACCAGAAACTAGGGCAGAATTTTGAGGAGGATCCTTAAAATTCCGAAACAAGCCCAGCCGACGCCATCATATGCAAGACAGTCAGAAATTGGTTGAGTCACTGGGGCAGAATTTTGAGGAGCACCCTCAAAATTCTAATGCAAGGAAGCCGCAACGTCTCTAAAAGTGTTATAGTCATTAGTTCACCTAATTTACCTGATAGTATATACCACTATGTTTCATAAAATGATTCCATTTCATCAATAAATGCACCTTTTCGAATACTTTATTTCTGTGAAAACCAGGTGTTACCCAAGGCAACTCGAACAGGGCCTTCAGAGCAAAGCTGATCAACACAAGCAGACAAAGACACGAACCAACCTCCCTAAAAAACTTACGATCTTTCTTTGAATGCAGGGACAAGGAATAACCACAAGTACGTACGCCTTAAAACCATTACCTTCATAACAATCGGGCCGCCAAATGCAAATATATCTCCATCGAATAAATATTTACTCCTATTTGCAATCTGACCACTTCATAATGCTAAGCATTTCCTTCTCTTTGCATGAGACTAAGCCTTATCATGAATCCTGCAGGAGACTAAGCCCTATCTAAAATATTGCATGAGGCTAAGCCCTGCATCCATATTTGCATAAGGCTAAGCATTTCCTTCTCTTTTCATGAGACTAAGCCCTGTCTCAAATCTTGTATGAGGCTAAGCCTTGCCTCCATATTTGCATAAGGCTAAGCACTGCCTTCTCCTTGCATGAGACTAAGCCTTATCTCGAATCCTGCATGTGACTAAGCCTTGTCTCAAATCTTGCATGAGGTTAAGCCCTGCCTCCATATTTGCATAATCTAAGTATTGCCTTCTCTTTGCATGAGACTATGCCCAGTTTCAAATCTTACATAAGGCTAAGCCCTGCCTCCATATTTGTATAAGGCTAAGTATTTCCTTCTCTTTTCATGAGACTAAGCCATGTCTTAAATCTTGCATGAGGCTAAGCCCTGCCTCTATATATGCATAAGGCTAAGCATTTCCTTCTCTATATATAAGACTAAGCCCTGTCTCGAATCCTACATGAGGCTAAGCCTTACCTACCAAATTTTCATAAGGCTAAGCACTGCCTTCTCTTTGCATGAAACTAAGCCCTGTCTCGAATCTTGCATGAGGCTAAGCCATGACTCCCTATTTGCATAAGGCTAAGCACTGCCTTCTCACAAGACTAAGCATTGTCTACCTCCGCATTAAGTGTTTCCCTATTATAAAACTTTGCATTACATTCTTCTCTCTGGGTTAAGCTTTATCCCCAAGCAAGAACATGCTCTATCTTGTTATCACCTTCAATATCATGTCTCGGCACTTCATGAGCTGATATATAGCCAACTTGTCCAAAGGCGTCATAGTCTAAAGGCATCATCCTCATAGCCGAAAGGCACCATGTCATGGCCTGAGGATCTCTCAACACTGCATATCATTATTCAAAGGTGTCATGGTTCAGAGACACCATTTTCATGGCTGGAGAACATCATTTCATGGCATGTGAATCCCCTATCTCATGATTCATGGCCCAGGACGTCATGGTCTAAGGACATCATCCTTTCCGTTAAAAGACAACCTTCATGGTCCGAAGGGAACTTGCATCATGTTTAAATTCCTACAGTAATATATACACTTGCATGCATTGTGTTTTAAGTTTTGCAGGAAATCCCGGAGGAAACTGTTCTTCAAACAGCAGCAACTTTCGCTCTGGTTTCCACTTAAACTATTTTTATCTTGATTTTATCTCAAATATAACTGATTCTCATCAACTACTCGCATTTACCCCATAACCATTCAGATATGTTCTTTCTGATACATCCATTATGCTTCAAACACATATTTTACTATCCTTCCTAAAAGGAACTCTTTCCAAAACATACGACCATTCCTATAACAAGTCCAACGATTTCATTCACCGTTGGGTCAATAACTACACATAGCCTAATTCTTGTAAAACCTGGAATATGTAGGAAGCTCAAAGACCAGGGTACGGCCTGCATTTTTCAAACATCTCATTCGGTCAAAATTGGTCATCATTTCTTTACCCGACAACTCTTTCATCATTCCCGGGTAAAGAGGGGAAGCTATTGATACCCTAAATATGCATATATATTTTTAATAATAGTATACATCCATTTACAAACACACATAAGTATTTCTATAATTTTGTTTAAGCTTTATATCAAGTTATTTCTGCATTTTTTATATACAAATATTCAATAATTATCCCTCATATCATTTTTATGATGATTTAATCATCTAAATTTTTCATTTGTGCTAATATTGTGCTTAAATATTTTAATTGCATTTTTTTTATAATTACATTTGCATTTTAAGGCTAGAATTGCACATTTGCAATAATAGCCCATATATATGCGTAATTATATTATCTATACAGAAAATGACTTTCTATATTTTTATAATATTAAGTAATTATTTTAAATTATTTTCATGCACAAATGACATTTTTATAATTTATTAATTATTTTTATAAATTCCTTTAGTAATGTAAATGGGTATTTAAAACATAAGCCCTTTTAATCAATTTTTGGGACCTAGCCCACTATCCAATAACCCCAGCCAAATAACCCAACCCAATTACCCTACCCATCCATAATCCACCCCAACCAGAAATTGATCCTCACTGTTGATCTCAGAAGTTCAATGGTCCAGGATCCACCTTCCTTTTTAATTATACTAAACCTCCTAACCCTACCCTTATTTCCCCCAGACATGCCGCCTCTGGATTCCTTTCTCTCCTCTCTTCTTTCTTACCTCTCTCTAACCCTAGCCCTCCATCACAAATCCCCATCGATTCATGGGGTTTTCCTTCGATTTAATGCCTTATCTGGCCTCATCTCTCTACTGGTTGTATAATTTTCATGTTACTGGATGTGAATCTCAGAGTCTCGAACCAAATATGGTCAAAGGCTCTCATTTCTTGAGTATTTCGTCTATGTTCACTCGGATATCTGTGAGTATGAACATCTCATATTATTAGGGTTTCAAATCTCTTATTCAAATCGGATTTGATTCCCTTCTGCTTATTTTCATGAACTTGAGTATTTTCTGGTTGAATCTAGTTTAGATCTCTCTAGATCTGAAGCGATTTTGTGTTTATTTGGTACTTCTCCCCTAAAATTTTCTGTTTTTACTGTTATTATTGACCAATTTCATTTACCCTAAAAGCTAGGGTTTTGATTTCTAATCGATATATGGGGGAAAAAAAGGTTTTAACAGTTAAATGTTTTCATCTCTAAATTTTTATTTGCTTTTCGACTGATTTTTTATTAAGTTCCATTTATCTGTCTTTCTAGTTCCTAGGGTTTCAATTATTTGGCTATTTATTCTTCTGACTCTTGCCCGTATACCTTTAACTCTGTCAATTAAAGAGTTAATTGATTTACTTACCTAAATTAGGGTTTGAACTTAGTACCCATATTTCATTATTAAGTTCTTATTTATTCTTACTTATTTATGTACCCGTACTACTGGCTGATTTTGTGTTCCGACTCCTAACTAATTTTGGAATTGGTTATTACTTTATTTAACCTCATTCATAGCTACTGATTGATTCTGTTTGAGATTTTTCTTAAATTAAGTGGTAATTATTTGATTTTATCCTCTTAATTGATTTATGCTGACCTTAATTGATTGATTAATTGATTTTAATACCTTATTTGTGTGTAATTAATTTTCATAATTTATTTGTTTTACTCTATTGTATGCTACAAACCCCTTCCCTTGCACTTATTTTAAACACTTACACACTTTAGAACCCATTGAGAAATAATTTGTTCAGTGAACAACTTCGTAACTTTAAAACTTTTTGTTTCTTAAAAACTTAAGTTCTCTCTTTGTTCTATTGCTCTTGTTTCTACACAATTTGACCGGCTGAAAGCCAAGGCCTAACTCTATGGAATTTAGCTACTATTGCATCCTTTTTTGATTTCTTCTCGACTGGTATGCCTTAACTCCTAGTATTCCATTCTTTTATATATGCTTTATCCAATTAGTCTATTTCAAATTACAACATGATTCTGTTTTCTATGTGACTACCCGTTTCCACTTAGTGATGCCGTTAAGCTAAACTATCTTTAATAATATGAAGCCTTCGTAGTTCGGTTCTTGTTCTGAACTTTGCTAAAAGCATGTGATCAATATGTGGCTAATTCATATGTCCTGTTTCGTTTCTAATTGTTTCTATGCTTAAGCCATGGTTGTTTAGTATTAGCATCTAACCTAATAAAAAATCCAAACTTTTTCTAACTATATGTTAAACATGAATTTTGTTTGTTCCTTGATGCAGTTCTATTACTATTCTGTATGTACTGGTTTCTAAATCTATCCCCTCGTAACGTCTATGTACTAGTTTTCAAACTTCTACTCTTAGTTATTTAGGTTCCTACCACCCCCAGTGTGAGCCTTGCCTAGGGTCCTTGAGACTCCTCCGAAC
This sequence comes from Nicotiana glauca, assembly GCA_026770625.1. NCBI lineage: Eukaryota > Viridiplantae > Streptophyta > Magnoliopsida > Solanales > Solanaceae > Nicotiana > Nicotiana glauca. Next base: position 169,883 of record MU766336.1, read on the forward strand.
TCTGACACATTGGAGCTGGTCTTCCAAACTTTTATGAACTGTTTCTTTAAGTGTGGTCCTGGTGTGAGCATTGCCTAGGGTCCCTAAGGCCCTTGGGAACTTTGACACACTAGGAACCTAATCCTATGTGCCATGGATGGATCCTCTTTTATGCCTCAAAGTTGCTATGTTTGAAGTCCTGGTTCCCAGGTTTATGTTGGGCCTGCTAAGGCTCCCTATAGTATAATGGATACTGTTATGTAATTTATTCATTCTAGGCTGTAATAATCTCAGTAATAAACAAAATTTTGGCTTATTAGTAAAATCATGGGGTTTCTTATATCTTTAAACTTGGGTAGAAATTCTGCCTATAGGTTTATTATGTTGATTGAATCATGTGAATGCTATTACTTGTTTAAAGATCCTGCGTATAGGGTTTTCTTGTTTTATTCTGTATTTTACTTTCATACTAGAAATCATGTTTATATAACCTTTGCATTAGAAATCTTGTCTATTGGATCCGTGCACATTTTATAACTTACATGCATTAGTGACCGTGTCTATAGGATTCTATCTATTTGAATAATAACTTTCCTGGGAAGTTGCTTAAAATTATGCCTGCATATGATTAATAGATATCATATCTATATGAAATAAAAAATCAGTTTCAACTTAGATATCATGACTATAGGAGATAAAAATAGGTTTCAAGTTAGATACCATGCCTATGAGAATAAAACGGATCAATTTCAAAACCAAGAAATCATGCTTACAGGATTATAAAAATAATAGATATCATACCTATATGGTGAATTAATCAATTCTAAAGCTTAGAAATCCTGCCTATAGGGGTTTAAATATATTCAGTAATTAGAAAGCATGCCTATAGGATATAAAAGAAATAAAACTATCTTTATGAGTCAAAATTAGTGTTACACTTAGAAATCATGCCTATAGGTCTGTCATTAACAAACTCGTAGAAATCATGCCTATAGGATCATGTTAGTCTATTCTGAATTCAAGCGCTCTTATAAATCACTCAGGCAATGTATCTACAGGACTCACTATTGATTCTAGGTTTAAAACTATGATATTTTACTGCCTGAAAATGCCCAGATTCAAGGCTTCATAAAATCAGTAGGCAAACCAATAGGTCCCGATGCTTGCCTTAATAAACTGCTTCTTTATATTTTGTTCTGCTTATCTAGATATCCTTCCTATATGATCCTAAATTAATGAAATTTGCTGATTGAATTGCGTGCATTTATTGTCTACTTATGGAGATTAATATGAGCCCCTATTTGTTCTTTACATGAAGTCCTATCTGAATTTTGTGTGTCGCCTAGCTTTTTCTCATTTTAAGCAATATAGGTCAGTCTAGAACCACCCTGAATAGAGGTCCTAAATACCTCTAGGACCATAGTTAAGGGACGGGTAGTGCACGCACAAGGCATGATTTAGAAGCTATTAGAACGCTTAGGTAACAACTACAAGATAGTAATTGAGTAGTAAAGAAGAGGATGACCCGTACGCTAATACTATGAGTAGCACCCCAACTTGGGGAAGTTACAAAGTATTGCATGGAAAGATCCGATAGGATAAAAAATCTAGGACCCTTTTAATCCTATTTTAAAGTAATTTGTATTTTTCATGCCCCGAACCTGGGCCTGGACGTAACGCGGCACTCGGTGCCTGATTACATGTGACCAAGCAAACCAACTAGTTGGCTGAATCAACATGTGATATTATAAAATACTGAATACGGAAGATAAACTAACACGGGCTGATTTACTAAAAATCTGGATTCTAAAAATCAAAGTGCGGAAATACTAATACAATTCTGAAACATATTTGTATCCAACATAGCTTAACATGAAAAGCCTGAGACTTTGTTTAACTATTACTCTAGTCTATGAAGCCTCTAATGAAGTATTGAAAGCACTAACTGTCTGACAATACTGAAGACCGTAAGGTAATGATAATGGCCCGGAAGAACTGGGGATCACCAAGTAGCTGGTACGAGAATCCTAGAGCTTTGAATCATCAACCTGTAAATCATTATCTGCATCGTGAAATGTAGGCCCCGAGCAAAAGAGACGTCAGTACATTTGAATTTTAGTGGTATGTAAAGCAACTGAAAGAAAGAATTATAAATGCTAAAACTGAAACCATGCTGATAACTGAGAATTGATAATTGATAACAGAAATGATAACTATTGAAACTGAAACTGAAATGACAACTGATAACTGATAACTGAAATGATAAATGATAGCTGAAGTGACAACAGATAACTGAAATGATAGCTGATAACTGAACTGAACAAAGGAAGTAAGGATATGAATACTCCCTCTTCTAAATGATGAACAATTGGTTACCTAAATAAATAAATTGCGGCCTCAGTCTCAATATATATATATATATATATATATATATATATATATATATATATCTGTGTGTGTGTGTTGATCACTGCCAACTCGATGCTACACCAAGGTAGGAAGAGCGGGTCGCAACAGCTTTTACCCGAATAGAGGTGGGGATCAATTTCCTCAAGGAGCTAGTAGTGGAGTTCGATTTTCTGTTTAGTCTAGAGATGTGTTTATACTGCTAATGTCACTTCAAACATTCTAGGTTTTTTGACTTAATAACTACTATTATATAACTAATGATTAACACAAAATTATGCTACGAGAATATTGCTAAGTTGTATCTAATGGGAAGAAAGGCACTAGTGTCGTGACATCACCTAGGTGGCTAATTAACGGGTGGATGCTACTAAGGAGATATTGACATATTTGGGGCTTATGCTATAACCACTGCACAATTGTACCCACTCTCACACCTCTCGGTAGAGAGAGTGATTTTGCCCAATTGACTCTCTCGAGACCAATTGCGTAGGCCAATTAGATCAAACAACTAGGGTTCAAGTAGGGTGATTACTCTCTCGAGATTTAACCCGTTAATTGGAACTATCATTTCTCATGAGTCCATCCCAATTCCTTATTGGGTCAATTCTTGGGTCATAAACTCTTTTTCTCAAGAAGAGTCAAACCCACAAAGCTTGAATCAATGTTTCTAACCACCAATTCTTAACTAAAAGCATAAAATCAACCCAAATAACAAAGACCCATAATCAATCTAACCCTAGATGGCAACACCCATCAATTACCCATACTAGGGTTGAGCCACAACGCTAGCTAATGGGTTTAGCTACTCATTCTTGAAAGAGAAAATGAAGAACTAGATGAAGAACTAAGAATATTAATTAATTACTAAAAAGAAATCACAAGAATCAATTGTAAAATTAAAGCTAAAGTGCCAAAAATGGCTACAAAACTGAGTCTCATGAGTGCAGCTGTTACTGGAATACAAAAACTCACCTAAAAATGGTAAAATGTTCTATTTATACTAGGCTGGAAAAAATTGGACAAAAATACCCTTGCGGGGTCAGTGTGGGCCACACAAAATTGACCATGGCCGCACTGGCTCTGTGACTTCACATTTTTGCTTCTCTGAACTTGAGGACTGCGGACCGCGTGGACGTGTACCGTAACCGCGGAGGGAGTTGGCGCGGTACGCAAATTATGGACCGCGGACCACATGGCTGGAACCCTGAGAATCTTCACCTCTCTGAATCTTTGTTCCACGGACTGCACCAAAAGGCAGCGCGGCCGCGAAGCAACCACCGTGAACCGCATAACGTGTACCACGCTCGCGTAGCTTTAAGCCCAAATTTGCTAGGTCTCTGAACCTCATGTCCGCGGACTACACAAAAGAGTAGTGCGGCTGTGGAGCCTAACCGCGGACTGCACAAAAATAGTAATGCGGCCGCGTAGCCTCAACCTGATTATACCAACTCTCTGAACTTCCTAGTGTGGCCGCATTAACTTTTGCGCGGTCCGCATTAGGTTCTCTTTTCCTTAGATTTCTTTGTCTTTGATACATGAGCAGGTTTCACTCCTTTTTTAGCAGATCTTTGACATTTTTGTCACTTGTCGACCAAACCTGCAATCGAGCACAACCTGTGAGCATTTTGGGACTATTTTGTAGCAATTTGTAATCAAAGCATAGGCAAGTAGGGGCATAAAACACGTTAAAATCCTAACTTATCAACTCCCCCAAACTTAAAACGTTGCTTGTCCTCAAGCAAACAAAATAAGACCCACCCCTTAAAGGACAATCCAAGTAATTCCAGCTATCCTAAAGTAACCTCAACAAGCATCAATTGGGACTAACAATTGCCCTTAATACAAATAGATCATTAACAACATTTAAACCTTGAAAACTATGGATCAAGTGTGACACAAGAGCATCAAGAATTGACTCATTACATCAAAGAGCTCTTTTAATTACTTTAGTCGTTGTGAGACCCAAACTCATACATCCTCAACTCTCCCTAAGCAAACCTCACCTTCTAGAGTATAAGCACACAAACCGAGGTTAATGGGAGTTCACTCATCTCTCTCAAGGGAATGTCACAAGTCCAACTCTAAGTACCATATGCTTGACCCTCACGTAAGTATCCACTAATGTGAGCGTCACCCAACTCAAGATCATATAGGGCTTTTGTGGAGTCAATGTAAAGGCTTTTGGGTAAGGGTAGGATATGTTTTTGTTCAAGTGGTTTCAATCTTCCCTTAAACACTTCTTTTGATTCATTTGGCACAATTCACTTGACTCTTTGAGTCATTTCACCTCTTCCAAGGGATTAGAGAGACACATTGTCACTCTTTCTTATGCAATTCAAAACATTTCTCCTTTTTCTACTTTTTTCACACCTTTTTCACTTTTGTTTTTCTTGAATCCCTTTTTATTATTTTTCACATTGGGCTTTCTTTTTGTCTTTTTCTTTTCTTTCTTTTTCATTGCCTTCCTTTTCTTTTGCTTTTGTACCTTTTTACCTCTTTTTGTTTCCTTTATTGTCTCTCCCCAAAAACTTAGATTTTGCCATTACTCAAGGGAAGATGTGGGTTCCAAGAGAGGGTAGAATTTAGAACGGCTATAGGATTGTAGCATTGGTTAATGAAAAAAAGGTTTAAGTCTCAAAAGGGTTAGCAAGGGATTATCTCATTGGTAGGCTATGGAATTGTTCAACTTATCATTTGGATCAAGGAGAGCCTATAATCACTTCTCGAGTTAAATTTCACTCAAAATTTTGCCTTAACAAACATTCAGGGCAAGTTCTAAACCATTGGCTCGGGACTTGGACTCAAAATTCAATATCTCACCTCACACACTCACGGATTGCTAAAGACATAGAGTCGGGAGTCCACAATGACCTTAGTTATGATTTAAGCACACAATGGTCCAAAAAGACCACATGATGATTGTTTGGTCAACACAACAGTCTCAAGGCCAAGACTTTCACCATTTTAAACACAACATTATGTCCTTGACCATGTGATCAAAGGAAAATGCACTAGGCCCAAGTGAAGCTTTGCTTGAGGTACCCTTAACTACAAACTATCAAAAACAAAAACAAAAACGGACTCAAACCATTAAAAAGGTTGTCATGCTATCTATCATTGGGAAGAGCCACCCGGTTCGCACAATACTCCACCCTTGAAAGAACCGTGGCATTAAGAAAACCAAGGGCTTACTGAAAATGCAAAAAACAAAACAAAAGGTACGAGCCTATCTACAAAGCTAAAAATGAAAAAAAAATTGCAAAAATAGAAAATAGAATGAATATGACAATAGGGGATTATAATATACAATGGGGGATGAATATGTACTAAAATGTAACTTTATATACATACCAAAGAGAGAATAAAAAGTACGAGAAAAGTAGCCAAATGTAAAGTTATATACAGACCAACATAGAAAATCATAGAAACATAAACTAAGTCAACTAGTATATACAGTCATTCAGATAAAACAAAAAAAGTAGGGTGCACCCCCACGAATAAAAGCTGGCATTGTCCCTAATGCCAACTAGAAAAATAAGCACAAAAAATCACTAGAAAGGATATAGGGGCTCCCTAATCCTGGTCTGTTTGTATGGGATCATAAGTGTCCCCAAGTCCTCTGCATGTGCGGGAACCTCAGACTGGTTTTCGGGCTCCTGCTGCTCAGCTGCTGGGACTGGGGCCTGTTCCTGGACCGACTGGATGTCAGGTGCATCATATGGAAATCTGGAGGAGACCTCTTATGGGACTACCACCTCAATAACCGCATCAGCTGTACTGGGGAGCTTTCTCTTTTCCCTTAGCAGCCTGGGTGCCTGTTCTTGCTCTAGCTCTGCTACTGAGGCTGCTACTGGGGCTGGGTCCCCAAATAGCAAGCCTATAGGCATATGGTCCGCTAATAGCTTGTCCACATCTGGTCTGAGCTCCTTCACAGACTCCTTGGAAGCCCGTGATTTCCTCATCTTCTTGTGCTCCCGGGCAAGCTCCTTCAAAGCCTTGCCCTATGACTCCACTGTCTTAGACATGGCATCCTATGTCTTCATATTTTTTTCCTGGTTCTCTAGGAGCTTCTTCAGTGTGTCCTTAATAGACTCAGGGATCTGAGCTGTCTGTGGTGCAGGTTGAGCCTCAATAGTGGAAGATAGAGCGGACAACTTGGATGTCGCAACTGACATCCATTTGTTCATGCTATGAAGTGCCTGGCTCAGGTGATGGGCAGTGATATGATGTTTCCTAGAAGATGGGATCCCCAGGTCAGCTGAAGTAGAGGGGCCAGCAGTAAAGGAAGGTCCTGGAGGTAAGTTAGTAGTAGGTGCAGCATGGGTCTACCGCAACTGGCTCCTCAGACTGGCCAGTTGGGGCAGATGCGGGTGGCTTGTAGTTGCTATCTTTAGGGTTGTCTGGGCCCTTCATACTGAACCAGGAGAATGGAGCCACTGGCTTGACCTTGATATCAAATGGTGTCTTCTCCACTTCCAGGTCCTTGAAGTACATGGTGAGGGTATTGGGAAAAGGGTAGTTCCGATCATACTCAAGCTCCACAACCTAAATCACACAAGACATCACATTGTCCACATTAATAAGGTATCCTGCCATAATAGATGCAACCAGAATAGTCCGGGTAAGTGGAATAGTATGATCGTGGGTAGTGGGGTCAAGCCGACTGCAGACAAAAGTGAACCACCCCTGAGCCTCAAAGTTAAAGGTCTTCCGAAATATTTTGGTTCCTGCTTGCACCCACTTTGGAACAGTACCAGGGATTGCTAGGTATGAAACTAACCACGGACGAACTTCTTTGCCCATTGACAACTTTTCATTATAGAGGGTCTCATCCTCGTCATCGAACCCTAAGTATTCATTGAGTGCCTTCCCAGTAAATATCACTGTTTTGTTCCGCACCTTGGTTACTTTAGTTCCATTCAAGATTTGGGCCACATTGCTATAGAACTCCTTGACCATGTGCTCATTTGCCTTTACACAGTTACTCCAAAAGTGATCCCAACCCACTCGAGTGTGAAATTATCTATACGCATTTGGGAGTAGGGGTAGAAGGTCTCGCTCAATAAAACTCCTTTCAAGAATCAACTTTCATAGAGGCCACCATACCCTAATCTTGTAGAATGCTAACTGACTGATGAACCTATCCTCCTAAGTTGCGGGATCTCTAGTCCGGTCAACACCCCCAACCTGAGGTACACCACTCTGGGGCACCTCCTCATCGCTGTCCACACCACCTCCATCATTGTCCACACCTCCTCCATCACCTTCGCCTGCACTTTCCCCAGATACTTAAGTTGTGGGGGAGGTGGAGTACTCACCGCTACCGGCAACTGAGCCTTCTGACGACTCAAAAGATATACGTTGTGGAGCTTGGGTAGCTGGAACTGAGGGAGCTGGCATTGAGTCAGAGGAGAGTTCTTGAGAAGGCAGGTAGTCACTCCCCGATTGGTCATCAGCTGGTTCAACAATCCTCAGTGTTTTCCTTGTTTTCAGTCTAGGTTAGGGAGTGAGTTTAACTTGTTTTCCTTTGCTTCCCCGGGAGGAATCACCTCGGTCGGGTTGGTTTGAACCTCTTCCTCTTTGCCTTACAATTGTCTGAAAGCAAACACATCTAACATTGTTAGTTTAAGCACAGGCATTGAAATAGGTGAATGAAATAGATTGCAGACAACAGATGAAGTATTGCAGACACAGTTGCAAAACACATCACCGCGGCCCGTACAAAAGAGAGTGCGGCCATGTTAAAGGCACCATGGACCGCGCGAAGGTGATTGCGGTCTGCACTGGGCAAAGGTCCAGAATATCATCTCTCTAAATCTCTATACCGCGGTACGCACAAATAGGGGTCACAGCCACGGTGGGCCAGCATGGACCGCACAAAGTGCAATGCGGCCGCACTGGAAGCAAGTTTAGTTTGCACTCACATAAACACTGCGATCCGCACATAAAGGCAATAAGGACCTCGTTAGGACACCACGGACCTCGCTAAGGCGACCGCGGGCCATGCTGGGAAAATTTCACGGGCACTAAGTTAGGGTTTAAATTATTTTGCAAAGTTGTTCAAATTTTCCACCTACTTTGTCCCTACTCAGTTCACCCATTGATTAGGCATATCAAGTATATAACCCAGCAACAAATACTACCCTACGCTAATAGTTGAATGAAAAAGAAGAAGCTATGAGAAGAAAGAAATTGCTAAAAACTAATGGGCAAGCAAATTAAATGAAAATATGAAATTAATCAATCAAAAATACATGAAATGTTACCAGATTTGTGAAGATTATATGCAATTAATCCAAGAGAGAAAAAATGCATGAAATGTTACCAGATTTGAGCAGTGGAAGGATGAACAGTAGTTTTAGGACTCTGAGGATTCAAGGTTCGAAAAGTGTAAGTTGAGGCCCTTGGGCTGTATTTATAGAAAATGATATGGGCCCCATCCTTACCTACTAGCGAGGCCACACAAAAGCGACCGCGGACCGCGCTGGGTTTGTACGAGTGAAGCTTCAGAAGGCAGCCTACGCGGACCGCACAAAAGTAGAACGCGGTCGCGGACCGCACTAAATAGAATGTGGTCGCGGTGGAAAACTTCAGAGAACACCTCTTTTTGCTCATGCCAGTGCGGACCACATAATGTGTACTGCGGCCGCACTGGCAAACTTCAGACACTGGGCAGATTTTTCCAACTTGTTTGGCACTGCATCAACACAATCCCTGCAACATCTCACAACCAATTAGCTCAAAAATCCTAAACTACAAAGAAAATTAAAGAAAAAGAAAAAGACATGGGTTGCCTCCCAAGAAGCGCCTCATTTAACATCACGACACGATGCGGGTTACCAATACATCATTTGAAATGAACCACAACCACAACATGGCTATTATTAATCTTCCCCAGATAACGCTTGACGCAGTGCCTATTCACACTAAAGACTTCACCATTTTTGTTCTTCAAATCTAGAGCACCAAATGGGGTTACACATACAACTTCAAATGGCCCATTCCACTTTGACTTGAGCTTTCCCGGAAACATACGTAATCGAGAGTTGAAAAAAGGAACCATATAACTAACTTTGAATTCTTTGCTCCGAGAATATTTGTTGTGAAGATACTTCATCTTGTCCTTATACAATGACGAGCTAGAGTAGGCATGAAATCTAAACTCATCAAGCTCATTAAGTTGTTCAAAATGGAGATTCGCCGCAACATCCCATTCCAAGTTATACTTCCTCAAGGCCCACATACTTTTGTGCTCCAATTCGACCCGAAGATGGCAAGCTTTCCCAAACACCAACCGGTACGGGGACATACCAATTGGGGTCTTGTACGCCGTTTGGTACGCCTATAGAGCGTCATCCAACTTTTTTGACCAATCGGTCCTATTAGCATTGACCGTCTTGGACAAGATACTCTTTATTTCTCGGTTAGGGACTTCCACTTGACCACTAGCTTGAGGATGATAGGAGGTAGTCACTTTGTGATTTACTCCATACTTGGCAAGCAATGAATCAAAAGCCTTGTTGCAAAAGTGAGACCCCCTATCACTAATGATAGCACGAGGAGTGCCAAACCTTGTGAAGATACTCTTTTTCAAAAATGCCACAACACTCTAGGCTTTATTGTTGGGTAAAGCCACGGCTTTAACCCATTTTGAGACATAATCCACTACCACGAGAATATAAGTGTTCCTACAAGAGGTCACGAAAGGACCCATGAAATCGATGCCCCAAACATCAAAAATATCCACCTCGAGAATCATATTAAAAGGTATCTCATCCCTTTTTGAAATTCCGCCGGCTTTTTGGCTTGCATCACATCTCTTTACCAAGTCACTAGCATCCTTAAACAAAGTTGGCCAACAGAAACCACAACTCAAAACCTTCGAAGCCGTCCTCACCCCTCCATGATGGCCACCATAGGGGAGGAGTGACAAGCCTCCAAAATGCTCAATTGTTTACCTTGTGGGACACATTTTCTAATCACACCATCCATACAAATCTTAAACAAATACAGATCATCCCAATAAAAATCCAAACTATCCCGCTTGAGTTTCTTCCTTTGGTTGGAAGAGAGCTCATTCGGGACAATTTTGGTCACAATGAAGTTGGCGATGTCCGCGAACCATGGCATGTCACACATTGACACGGAAAGAAGTTGCTCATCGGGGAATGTATCATTTATCTCAAGGCCATCACATGGCCTCCCTTCTTCCTCCAACCGGGACAAATGGTCCACAACTTGGTTCTCACTTCCCTTCCGGCCCACTATTTCTAAGTCAAATTCTTGAAGTAGCAATACCCATCTCATCAATCTTGCCTTGGAATCCTTCATGGTCATCAAACACCTAAGGGCGGCATGGTCCATGTGCACAATCACCTTGGCCCCAATAAGATATGGCCTAAATTTTTCCATGGCAAATACAATTGCCAATAATTCCTTCTCCATCACCGTGTAATTCCGTTGAGCTTCATTCATAGTTTTGCTTGCGTGGTACACGGGATGGAACATTTTGCTAACTCGTTGACCTAACACCGCCCCTACCGCATGTCACTTGCATCACACATTAGTTCAAAGGGCAAACTCCAATTAGGTGCGGTGATGATAGGAGTTGTGGTCAACTTGTGCTTTAAGAGTTCAAAGGCCTCCATCCATTTTTTCATCAAAAACAAACTTGGCATCTTTCTCTAACAACATGCAAAGGGGATTCACAACCTTTGAGAAATCTTTGATAAACCGCCAGTAGAACCCGGCATATCGAAGAAAACTCCTCACCCTTTGGACAAAAGTGGGGGGAGGGAGCCTTGAAATCACCTCGATCTTAGCCTTGTCTACCTCAATCCCATGCTTAGAAATCTTGTGACCCAACACTATACCTTCTTCAACCATAAAATGACATTTTTCCCAATTGAGAATAAGGTTAGTTTCTTCACATCGGGTCATGACTCTATCCAAATTTACCAAGCATTCTTCAAAGGAATCACCAACCACACTAAAGTCATCCATAATGTCCTCCAATATGTCTTCCGCCATGTCGATGAAAATAGCCATCATGCAACGTTGGAAGGTCACCGGAGCATTGCACAACCCAAATGGCATCGGGGACAAAGCAAATCTACCATATGGGAATGTAAATGTGGTCTTCTCTTGGTCCTCCGGGGCGATTAAAATTTTATTGTACCCCGAGTAACCATCCAAAAAGCAATAGAAAGTTCGCCCCGCAAGGAGATCAAGCATATGGTCAAGGAACGGCAACGGGAAATGATCCTTCCAAGTCACCTTCTTGAGTTTCTGGTAGTCCATGCAAACTCTCCACCCGGTGATGGTTCGAGTGGTAATAAGCTCATTGTTGTCATTTGTCACCACCGTCATCCCTCCTTTCTTTGGCACATATTGGAACAGAGAGGACCATGAGCTGTCAGAAATTGGATAAACCACACCGGCTTCAAGCTACTTGATAACCTCTTTCTTTACCACTTCTTGCATCGCCTCATTTAGTCTTCTTTGATGTTCAAGTGAAGGCCTTGCATCCTCCTCCAAGATGATTTTATGCATTCAAAAGGCGGGGCTTATACCCCGAATATCGGCTAATGTCCATCCATTCGCCTTCTTGCACTTTTAAAGAACCACCAAAGTGGCGTCAACCTTCACGTTAGTTAAGCAAGAAAAAAGAATAACATGTAAAGTAGAATTTGAACCCATGAATTTATACCTGAGGTATGGAGGAAGTGGCTTCAACTCCAACACCGGTGGCTCCTCGATCGATGGCTTTATTGGTGGAGTTTTGCGGTTTTTAAGATCCAAAGATAACTTCCTAGGCTCATATGAATATGAACCCAAATAGTGCAATGCATTCACGCACTCCACTCTACTAGCATCATCATTGAAATCCATGTTAAGAAGCACGGCCTCAAGAGGATCTTCAGCATTTATCATGGAACTTGTGTTATCCACTATCGCAGCTGTGACAATGTCCACAAATGAACACACCTCCGTGCTATTGGGTTGTCTTATTAATTTGCAAACATGGAATACCACCTTCTCATCTCGTACTCGGAATGTCAACTCACCCGCTTCAACATCAACCAATACCTTCCCCATAGCTAGGAAAGTTCTCCCAAGAATAATTGGCAGTTCAAAGTCCATCTCACAATCCAATATGACAAAGTATGTTGGCAATACGAATTTATCAACACGGACAAGAAAATCATCAATTATGCCCAAGGGTCACTTTATTGATCGATCCGCCATTTAAAGTCTCATTGAGGTTGGCCTAGGTTGCCCGATTCCCAAAGTCTTGAAGATCGAATAAGGCATCAAATTTATGCTAGCCCCCAAATCACAAAGGGCCTTGGCAAAATCCGCACTACCGATAGTGCAAGAGATAGTAAAATCTCCGGGGTCCTCAAGTTTCGGGGCCATAGAATGCACGATAGCACTTACTTGATGAGTCATCTTAATTGTTTCCACTCCATTGACCTCTTCTTTGTCACCAAATCTTTCATAAACTTTGCATACCCTGGCATTTGCTCAAGTGCCTCAACCAAAGGGAAATTGATTGTGAGGCTCTTCATCATGTCAATGAACTTTTTGAATTGATTGTCACTCTTTTGCTTTGCTAACTATTGAGGATAAGGTGAAGGTGGTCTAGGCAAAGGTGCCTTAGCTTTGGGCACCACCGGCTCAGGTATATCAATCACGTGTTCCCTAGACGGGTTCACGGCATCTTATGTTTCCACCTTGGCCTCATCAATATCTATCCTCACATCGTTGTTCACATTGGTCTCAACCACATCTTCAACTATCATAGGACTTACATCTTCTTGGAATCCAACATCATCATCCACAATTTGATTTCCTTTCGAGGCATGCACATCACCGCCTCTTCCACTTCTTGTTGTAACCACCATCACATGATTGTTACCTCCCTTCGGGTTAACTACCGTATCACTCGGTAAAGCAACCTTAGGTCGAGTATTCAACGATTGAGAATTTGGCCTAATTGCACCTCTAAGTTCCGAATAGAGGTATTGTGGGAAGCCAATTGAGCATCAGAGTCTTGGTTCTTCTTCATCATTTGTTCGAACATCATTTCTATCCTTCCCATATCATTACCCGAAGAACTAGACCCTCGAGATTGAAATGGAGGCGGATTATTCGGTTGTTGATACATTGAGGGCCTTTAAAAACCTTGCCCCCGGTGGCCTTGATTTCCATTGTTACTCTACCCGCCTTGACCATTGTTGTTATTCCAATTATTGTTGATTCCCTTGATTTTATCTATTCCTTGAGTAGTTATTGACATTCCTCGCTTTGATCATCATAACACTCATCCGAACAACCACCACCATCATTGTTTTTGTCAATTTGGTCACAATTACCTTGAGGTTGTTGTTGCCCTCTTTGACTCCTTTTCAACATAGAAACACCTTCCATTGCATTGACTTGGTGTGGGTTTTGGACTTGTTGCAATTGCACTTTCGCCAATTGATTCATAGTTGTTGTAAGCTCGGCAATAGCTTGGCCATGATCATGCAATTCCTTGTGCAAATGGGTGACCGTGGGATCACCTTGGGGAACATTTGCTCGGCTTTGCCATACCGAAGAGGTATCGTCCATTTAATCAAGTACATCACATGCCTCTTGGTAAGAAAGTTTCATAAAGTTCCCTCCAGCTAATTGGTTCACAATGCACTGATTCGTGGTGTTGATTCCCCGATAAAAAGTTTGTTGTATCATCGCCTCGGTCATGTTGTTATTAGGGTACTCCTTCACCATTGTTCTATATCTTTCCCATGTCTCATGCAAAGGTTCAGTTGGCTCTTGCTTGAATGCTAGGATTTCATCCCGAAGAGCCGCCATATGACTTGGAGAAAAGAACTTGGCAATAAATTTGTCCGCCAATTCATCCCATATGGTGATAGAATGATTGGGGAGCCTTTCTAACTAATCAAACGCTTTACCCCGAAGAGAGAACGGGAAAAGCCTCAATCTCAACGCATCCTCAAACAAATTTGTTTGCTTGCTACCCCAACATGTATCAACGAACCCCTTCAAGTGCTTGTAAGCATTTTCATTGGAGGCGCCCGTAAAATACCTTCTTTGCTCGAGCAAGGTCAACATGACATTTGTAATTTGAAAGTTCCCCGCCCAGATTCGGGGAGGAATGATGGAACTCGCATATCCTTGATTTGGGAGGACTCTTTGAGCCACTCTTGGCGGTGGCGAAGGAGAGTCTGAAATATTGTTGTTTTCATTTGCAGTGGCCTGACGTCCTATACGTGGAGGTTGAGGTAATATAGGAACCTCTTCGTGATCAAGATCGTCTACCTCCTCCCTCGCATTCACATTGCCAAGAGGGTCATTGGAATTGAGAGCCATTTGTACCTGAGTAATCGGTACAAAAAATTAGTAACCAAGAAGGAAAGAGAAGCAAAACACAAAACTAACTAAGCAGATAGTCAACGCCGTAAGTTCCCCGGCAACGGTGCCAAAAAGTGATCACTGCTAACTCGACGCTACACCAAGGTAAGAAGAGAGGGTCGCAATAGCTTTTACCCAAATAGAGTTCGGGATCGAATTCCTCTGGGAGCTAGTAGTGGAGTTGGATTTTCTGTCTAGTCTAGAGATGTGCTTGTACTCCTAATGTCACTTCAAACATTCTTGGTTTTTTGATTTAATCACCACTATTATAAAACTAATGATTAACACAAAATTATGCTACGAGAATATTGCTAAGTTGTATCTAATGGGAAGAAAGGCACTACGGTCGTGACATCACCTAGGTGGCTAATTGATAGGTGGATGCTACTAAGGAGAGATTAACAAATTTGGGGCATATGCTATAACCGTTGCACAATTGTACCCACTCTCACACCTCTCAGTAGAGATAGTGATTTTGCCCAATTGACTCTCTCAAGACCAATTGGGTAGGCCAATTAGATCAAGCAACTAGGGTTCAAGTAGGGTGATTACTCTCTTGAGATTTAACCCGTTAATTGCGACTATCATTTCTCATTATTCCATCCCAATTCCTTGTTGGGTCAATTTTGGGGTCATAAACTCTCTTTCTCAAGAAGAGTCAAGCCCACAAGCTTGAATCAATGTTTGCAACCACCAATTCTTAAATAAAAACATAAAATCAACCCAAATAATAAACACCCATAATCAATCTAACCCTAGATGGCAACACCCATCAATTACCCATACTAGGGTTGAGCCACAACCCTAGCTATTGGGTTTAGCTACTCATGCTTGAAAGAGAAAATGAAGAACTAGATGAAGAACTAAGCATATTAATTAATTACTAAAAAGAAATCACAAGAATCTACCATAAAATTAAAGCCAAAGTGCCAAAAATGGCTATAAAACTGATTCTCACGAGCGCAACTGTTATTGGAATACAAAAAATACCTAAAAATGGTAAAATATTCTATTTATACTAGGTTGGAAAAATTGGGCAAAAATACCCCTGCGGGGTCAGTGCGGGCCGCACAAAATGGACCGCGACCGCACTGTCTCTTGGACTTCACATTTTTGCTTCTCTGAACTTGAGGACCGCGGATTGCTTGGAAGTGTACCGCGGCTGCGGAAGGAGTTGGTGCGGTCCGCACATTATGGACCGCAAACTGCATGGTTGGAACCCTGAGAATCTTCACCTCTCTGAATCTCTGCTCCGCGGATCGCACCAAAAGTAAGTGTGGCCATGTAGCAACCACCGCGGACCGCGTAACGAGTACCACGGCCACGTAGCTTTAAGCCCAAATATGTTAGGTCTCTATACCTAGCGTCCGCGGACTGTACAAAAGAGTAGTGCGGCTGCGGAGCCTGACTGCGGACCGCACAAAAGAGTAGTGCGGCCGCGTAGCCTCAGCCTGATTATACCAACTCTTTGAACTTCCTAGTGCGGCCGCATTCACTTTTGCGCGGTCCGCACTAGGTTCTCTTTTCTTTACATTTCTTGGTCTTTGATACTTGAGCAGGTTTTACTCTTTTTTTAGCTGATCGTTGACATTTTTGTCACTTTTCGACCAAACCTGCAATCAAGCACAACTTGTGAGCATTTTGGGACTATTTTTTAGCAATTTATAATCAAAGCATAGGCAAGTAGGGGCATAAAACACGTTAAAATCCCAACTTATCATGTGTTCACAACTGTGGCCTCAGGCCTAAGTATTCATATGCATAACTACGTCCTCAGGCTCAAAGATGCATAAAGTATAAAGTGCGGACTCAAGCTCGAAGATGCATAAAGCATAAACTGCGGCCTCGGGCCTGAAGATGCATTAAAAATAAACTACCGCCTCAGAGCTAAACATGCATAAAGCATAAACTACAGCCTCAGGCTCAAGTATGCATAAAGCATATAAACTAAGGCCTCGGGCCCAAATACAGGTGTTCAACATTTAGGATCCAAGAATCGAACTTCAATGCATGATAGTGAAATACTAAATCACACTGAGTTACATGATAGTGGAATACTGGATCACACTGAGTTACATAATACTGAAATACTGAATAGGACTAGACTGAGACTTGTATTCTTGAACTGATGATGAACACTGAAACTTCAACTGTTTATGGCATACTAAGTAATCTGTACTATGACTCGGGGGCATTAAACCCATGTCTATATTTAATACGCACTGACCTCACAACATTCAAAATGAATGTGGTGAACGAGTTATGAAGCTAGAGAATAGAAGTTCTACAACTATTTAAGGAACTAGGTTTAACTATATTTCTGAGGCAATTGGAACGTCGTAAAAGAAACGTAGTGTAGGGGAATTTATTAAAATTCCCAAACATAGAGAGTTAGCCTCACATACCTTCACTTCCTACTCTTGAGCATAATACAATATTCGCCAACCCTTTCAACTTTAATCTATATCAATACAAGTCAAAGGGATTCCAAATTAGCAATAATGCCTATATTTTGGTCACTTAAGCATTTTATCAAACACTTGATGAGTCTAAAACTTCGTAATCCCTATTAATAGTGTTTCTACACCCAGTAACCCATTCTTTTGCTCCTAGATAAATTCCAAAGTCTTAAATGGTTATAATCCACATTATTCTTTATCACCCATAAGGTAAACAACACCCTTAACCAATAATCAATAATCAACAACCCAAACATATAACCGTTCATGCTTTTCTATCAAACCCATCAACTCATATCTCATGAACTTGAGTCTATAATCATTAATTCAATGATAGAAACAATTAGAGTGTTACCTTTTTGACGTTCAATCTTCTTGAATTCGAGTTATAGGATTTTTTTCTCTCAACAACGTTGTCCCAATCGAATATCTAATGATATGTAGTGTTTACCCATGTTAATAAGATGTTGGGAAAAAAAAAATAACTTAGAATCACCATTAGAACTTGCCTTGGGTGGGGAAGGGACCCTTAAGGAGTTAGGTTTTTGAGAGCTTTCCTTTGTAGGGCAAGTTTTTATGTTTTAGGGATGTAGGGGACGAAATAGGGCTGAAAAATGACTTCTCAAGTCGGACACCGCATCCCAGTAGGCCTGACCTCGGTCCCAACCACGGCAAATAGATGGAGCACTTGCTCACGACCGCGGTCGTGGCTGAACGTGGTGGTTATGCACTATTCTGTAATACGGGCATAACGTTTTGCAAAAAGCTCCGTTTGCGCTCCATAATATATTGTTAGAAATCTAATTCAAATTCCTACAACTTTCATGCTTTGAGTTTTCCCAACTTACTTACAAATATTTACTAA
The DNA here is from genome assembly GCA_026770625.1 of Nicotiana glauca. NCBI lineage: Eukaryota > Viridiplantae > Streptophyta > Magnoliopsida > Solanales > Solanaceae > Nicotiana > Nicotiana glauca. Next base: position 188,015 of record MU766336.1, read on the forward strand.
ACTCTGCTGTAAGAGTGTAAGGCCTGGAAAATTTTGCTAAGTAATCTTGGATTTTGTGGTGCCACGTAGGCAAATTATTATATTTGATGTGCTATTAACAAGGTGTAAATCAATTAGACTTGGTAAATATGAGTATAATTCTTATGGTAAGTGATGTGAGGTCGAAATGGAAGCCTAAGTGTATGCCAAATGGGAAAATTTTCGTAATAGGCCAAAATTTCAAGTAGATTCGTACAAGGCTCCACTTTAAACGAGAATATCTAAATATATATAATATTAGGTGATGTATAACCTATCATGTGAAAGTTCTTTGAGTCTAGTTTCCAAATCATCAAACCTCTCTTCATTTGGACATTCCTACACAAAGTTATGATCAAATTACCAAAGGCTGGAAAATGCGATCCTGTGTCATGTCAGATCTGCGATATCAATGTCCATTATGTGGTCCGCATTTTTTATCTGCGGTCTCAAATCAGGTCGCAAATTGGACCAGTGTAGCCCAGTTTTGGATACCAATTATGCGGTGCATTATGCGGTCAGCATTTGCGTTCTGCGGTCCATTCTGCTATAATAGACCTGACATCGGAGGGTTAATTACCCTATTTTTATAACCCGACCCCATTTGGATATATAGGCCTTAGGGTTCATTTTGGGGTCATTTATTACTGATTTTAGAGAGGTGTGAGAGAATTTTAGAGAGATAAGGAGGGACCCAACATTTAAATCATCCAAATCTTGCATCAATCTTCAAGAATCAAAGAACACAATCACAAGTTCTTCATCTGAAAGATTGAAGTTGATATAATTTCCGGAATATCGTAGTAATTAAAGGAAAGCTCAAGAAAGGTATGTATGGCTAAAACCCACTTTTATTAGAAATTGAGCTTCGTTTTCATTTATAAAACTATGGTAAGAGTTGAATTGGTTAGCATATTGCTTATTATTACGCATTAATTGATTTGCAATTATCTATACATATTCGTGAAGGATGTGCCTTGATGTGAATAACGTATCATTCTTGATAATTAGAGAAGGATGAAAAGGTACAGTTATGTGTTGAAATACTTGCAATATAAGCCAACATCAAAACAAAGAATTATTCATGCTAGCTATGTGCTAACTTACCCGTGATTGCAACTTGAATTATCTTTGATATATGTGTCTATGATCACAACTTGTAAAATGAATACTGAAAAGGGAAAACGATGTGATGATGATGGACATGAGAGCCCAGGAATTGTTATGATATGTGTGGAATAAATATTTAGAGGTGTTGACTAATGAGAATGGAGTAATGCCTAGGCAAAGTGACCTAGCCGATCAGGTCATGATCGGATACTATGCCGCATACGTGGTGGTAATGTGCTGATATTGAATTTCGGATAAGGGAAATGAAATATTGATTAAGAGTAATGCCTCCAATGAGGTGACCTAGCCGGTCGGGTTGTGACCGGACTCCGCTCAAGATGGCGGTGGTATTGAGTATAGTGGTGAACATGTGACAGAAATGCCCCAATCTATGTTTTGGAAATTGTATGAAAGATTATATGAATTGCATCCTTGATTTACCCATGTTATTTACTTGTACCTGGTTGATATTTCTTTCTAGTAAAATGGTGTTTAGTTATGCGTACCAGTACAATTCAAACGTACTGACATCTCTTTTGCCGGGGGCGCTACATTCGTGTTATGATTGTAGGTGGTTCTATAGCAGGCACTCCAGTCCAACGGTAGTAACACCTCCTCCACTTTCCTTCAGCTGTATTGGTGAGCCCCTTTCCCCTCGGGGCCCTGCGTGGCTTATACCGTTGTTCTTCTCGGAGTCTTATTTTTGTATTATGTAAGGTATAGTCGGAGCCTTGTTGCCGGCATTTCTATATTATTCTTTAGTTATATTTAGAGGCTCCATAGACAGGTTGTGGATTGTGTTGGGTATTGGTATTAAGATTGAAATATTGATATTTGGCAACGATTTACAAAACTTGTAATATTTTGATATTTATGATTTAAGCTGCTAATGGAAATGACATGGAATTGTTAATAAAATACTTACTAAGTATTTTTAATGGAGTCCGTCTCTTATTTAATTATGAGTTGGGTTGGGTAGTATGTATGAAACCTGTCAGGCTTGCTGAGTCGAGTTTACTCGATTGAGCGCCGGTCGCGCTCCTCGAATTTTGGGGCGTTACAAACTTGGTGTCAGAGCCTAAAGTTTTAAAGTGTCCTATGATGTCTCGGAGTCGTGTCTAGTAGAGTCCTTCTTATCGATGTGTTGTCGACCACATCTATAAGTTGGAGGCTATTCGGACATTTAGGAATTTCACCCTACTTTGGTACTCCAATCGTGCGATAGAAATCAAGTTTGGGAGCTGATTTCCTCTCTAAGTCTTATTCTCAAGATTGGTAACCTTGATACCATGATCCGCAAATTAGAATAGGGACTAAGTCCAAGTGGATTGTCCAAGGACTTGTTAGAAGAATGTATTGAGCTGTCGATGGATTGGTAAAACATATCGTTAAGAGGGGAGTGTCCTTGCCCATATTGATGTCTCTGCACCATCAGATCATGTAGTATATCAGTATGTTACCTAAGTACGTTAAGGATGTGGAGTCGAGGGGTATCGATTAAGCTATTGCCCTATCAACTTAGCGTCATTAAGGGAGTCAAATAAAGATTTCTACTCATTGTATATGTACATCCATATTGAAGAATTCTCATAAATATGGTCTTAACAAGGTGTTGAATAACAAAACATTGCATGTATCGAGTCTTTGAATGAGATGCACTATTCGTGAATCCACTCTATTATGAATTCTCTTATTTAAATTCTTGTGGAATTAAGTTCTATAATTATGCCCTTGAATTGAGTTATAAATCTAGGACTGATATTTTCCACTTGCTTTTCCTAAAATTCTCACCAAGGGATTATATCCGATGAATTTCTTACAGAATATTTTTATTTAAATGGACAAAATCTACTCATTTGTGCCTATACATGCACCATTGTAAAGTTTACCTATATGGTGTCAAGTTCCATGCAAAGCATCCCAGCATTGTGATCCATCGCGAGTCACTCTTTTACTCAGTTGTGTATATGGCTTATATGGTTTGAATAGTCAATCTACTCTCTCTTGAACATCATCATGAAATCTTCTCATTGCCTAGTAACATAAGAGCATACCTTAGCACCTCACATGAGTGCAAGTCAATCGAAATGGTCACCGTGTGCATGAATATAAAGTCTCTCTAAAAATTGAGATCCTCACGTCCACATCATACGAAAATCATGTGTCGCCATAACTTTCGTGTCCACTTGGGACATCCCGCAGTAAGTAGCTCACCTTATCCTGGTATTGTGGTTGCTCGTGGCATGGTTGTATATTGCAGTTGGGAGCTAATATAGCAGAAGCGTGTCCAACTTATAAAAAATATTTATCTCCTCTTTACACCTCCATAGAATATGTTAGTTGTGTTCTTTAGTTAGTGAATTCATTGTGCTAGTTTTCCCACACTTGTTCGATAACCATGAGAGAAAATATCCTTCTATAAGTCATTGTAACACTTTCTGTCTCGTAAGGACCCTTACTAGGCTCTCCGTCAAGACCAAGCACACCTTTGGGGGTTATTATAGCACAACGCCAGTTTCTCATGTTTTTCTGTCTTTCATTAGCATCAGGGTAGTTCTCAAGTTAAAATCTATGAATAACTCATTAAGAACATCAGCAAACCCTCCATGATTATTCTATACTATCCTATTGTGTTCCCATATCACTTCAATTTCATCAAGGGTTGATAGCATGTCGCAATTGCTGAGATCGAATGATCTCCTCTCGATAATGGATTATCTACACATGTGCTAGTCCAACGATCTGCTTATCAGTCTAACTCTCGCCTAAAGGTTTTGGGTTGACCAAGGAGAAATACACCTAGTAACACATTCATATGTAAAAGCCTTTCTCTCGGTCATGCCTTATAACATCTCCCAATATGGCTCGTAATAGATGGTTGTATAGAAGTGTGTTGTAGTGCTTCATTATGGAGTAGAGTTGCTAAATATAATTGGATTTTTGAACTCTGGAGCTATACATCACGTTACTACATAGAGAGACCTTCTTTCAGAAAATTTAGCTTCTTATAATCGCTTTATATTACCACCGTTCCTAGTGGTTACAATGTAAAGGTTACTTCCATAAGGCTCTTTCCCTTTCTTTTCATTTGTCTTGCATCGTGTGTTGTTTACCCGTAATCTTCAATACGATATTATCTCGATGTCTCGACTAGTTATCCAACAATATGATCTGATTTATTTAACCTTACTTTTATGTACTCTACAAGCACCCTGAGAGTGGGTAAATTTCCCCTTTTCTATAGACTTCTAATGTCTTCAACTCTGTTAAAGCTTGTCGATTCTAAGGGGTGCTCTTAGTTGTGCTGCCTTACCATCTATTTTCATCTAATAACTCTCATTGTAAAAACTCATTTTATGTTTCATGGCATCAAAATAGAAAGTCTTATAGCATCAAGGGTGGGGACATATTCCTTTTGTTAGAATAAATAAATAATGTTGGTACTCCTTGTAGATGCTCTTCTAACAATCATTTACCTGCTCTGCTTGTCCATGTGACTAGATAACCTAGGTTACTTATCCCTAATAAATGCATTACGACGGCTCATTCTTTTAAACTTATCCATGTGGGCACTTTGAGGCCTTGTTCTATACCAACTCGTAAAGGTTTTAAGTACCTTCTCGTCATTGTTATTGATTTTCTAAGACTATGAGGGCTTGTCTCATAGGTTTCAAAAGTAATAATTTTCCTTAAAGTTAGAGATTCAATTGCCATAATTTCAAACAAAAGTGTATACCTTTTTCCAAAGTCTTAAATGGGTCGGATTGGTTGGGTTACGTGTTTTTCTTCTCACTCGACTTCTAGAATAATTGACTATATCATTGTCATGAGAGGGGAGTTTTTTTACCCTTGGTATTGCACCTCCTTAGGTGAATAGGAGTGTCATTTGTCTTTCTCCCCGGAGCATCATGTTAAACCATTAGAATGCCTCTCACCAGTACATGATTTCATCCCAACATTTAGATGTCCAGGCTATGTGGTTTTACTCGTGAAAGGAGGTGAGATTAGATGCCTTCAGATTCTTGCACATATCATGAGCATATTGATTTGAAAGACTAAGTTGCCGTATCTCTACTTTTCTCATATAGGATCAATTATCAGGAAAGGTTAAGCAGCTTGAATTATGATAATCTCATAAGTGTTTAACTTCATTTTCATCCTTACGATCTTATGGCATAGATTCCTTATGTCAGCTAATGTCAGGAGTTTAATTCAACTTCATGTATTTTTAAACACCGATCGCATTCAAGGTGCTAGAGTATTCTTATTCTTGATAAATGGATTTTCCCTACACTCTAGGAGATGACGGGGTCATATACTTGAATATTCCTCCTTAATGGTACCTATTACCAGTGTACGAGTTACCCCTATGCCTTAATTGTCTAATAGTTGATGTCATCACAATGATCAGCCATACCAGCATCGTTAATAGAAATCCTCGTGTCTCTTAGCATGTAACCTCAGGAAGTACTCTGCTCAGCGCATTAATGAATTCATGGATAACTCCAACCCGATCTTGAACTTTGTTGCTCTTCATTGTATTAGATCCATTGGGTATTGTAAGTTGAGACGAGTCAAAGATGAAGCTTCATAGTGTGATCACATATATATTTGATATGTAATTTTATGGTCAGTTTATGATAGCACATCTTAGAGTAATTATTGAAGGTCATCAAGGGTTTAGTGTGAGTTATCGCCTAGAGATTTGGAGTTTGGAGGGTGAGCAGGCCGTTCTCAATATTTTCCCGTGAAGATGTTATGTGAGTTGATAATAAAGGCTGCATAAGTGTATTCCACATTAGACCGCACTAGGAGTATGAAGTGTCCCCATAGTTGTTCGCCATATATTTTGTGGATTCACATGTCTATGTCGAAGAAAGTAGGTGGAGATCAAATGTGTATCATTCCGGTGGAAATTTTTGAAGGTGAACTTAGTGGATAGTTAGCTTATGTGAGATATCAACTTGTTAGCCTTGTTAAATAAGTTTAGGGGTCGAAATTGTTCATGTGAATGTATTCTGGCGAAGTCTGTAGATATAAGAGGCCATTGAAGGCCAAGAGTGTTGTGGAAATAAAACATTTTCTCTTGATTGTAAAGCAATTGGTTTGACTTGAAAGGAACCTTATAGGTGTTGTGATTTAAAAATGTGCAATCCATGCCCGGGTGTCATCGTGATAGCGTGGTGCTTACAAAATTGAGGTTCTTGTTATTGATATATACATTCTGGTAATTTGTAGAGTTATGGATGTGTTTTTAGGATGGTGTTGGTGGTTCTCTGACAGGTGGATAGGCCTAGTTACAAAGGAGACTCTGCCGAAATTTCTTAAAAATTTTGGAGTTAGTCAAAATTTAGGAACTTGAGGTAGGTTAGAAAAGAGATGTGTGATGTTAAACTTTTTGGGGAAGACTCTACTCCTCATTCGAGGACGAATGATCCTAAGGGGGGAGAATGTAAGGCCCCGGAAAAGTTTGCTAAGTAATCTGGGATTTCATGGCGCCGCGTAGGCGAATTATTATATTTTATGTGCTATTAACATGGTGGACATCAATTAGACTTGCTAAATATGATTATAAGTCTTATGGTAAGTAATGTGAGGTCGAAATGGATGCCTAAGTGCATGCCAAATGGGAAACATTTCGAAATAGGCTAAAATTTCAAGCGGATTCGCACAAGGCTCTACTTTAAACGATCATATCTAAATATCTATATTGTTTTAAGTGATGGATAACCTATCATATGAAAGTTCTTTGAGTCTAGTTTCCAATGCTTTAAACCGTTTGCCATTTGGACATTCCTACACAAAGTTATGATTAAATTACCAAAGGCTGGAAAATGCGATCCTGTGTCATGTCAGATCTGCGATCTCAGTGTCCATTATGCGGTCCGCATTTTTTATCTGCAGTCGTAAATCAGGCCGCAAATTGGACCATTGTTGCCCAGTTTTGGATGCCGATTTTGTGGTGCATTGTGCGGCCAGCATTCGCGTTCTGCGGTCCATTCTGCTATAGCAGACCTGACATCGGAGGGTTAATTTTCCTATTTTTATAACCCGACCCCATTTGGATATATAGGCCTTAGGGTTCATTTTGGGGTCATTTCTTACTGATTTTAGAGAAGTGTCAGAGAATTTTAGAGGGAGAAGGAGGGACCCAACATTTAAATCATCCAAATCTTGCATCATTCTTCAAGAATCAAAGAACCCAATCACAAGTTCTTCATCTGAAAGATTGAAGTTGATAGAATTTTCGGAATATCGTAGTAATTAAAGGAAAGCTCAAGAAAGGTATGTATGGCTAAAACCCACTTTTATTAGAAATTGAGCTCCGTTGTCATTTATAAAATTATGGTAAGAGATGAATTGGTTAGCATATTTCTTGTTATTCCGCATTAATTGATTTGCAATTATCTATAGATATTCGTGAAGGATGTTCCTCGATGTGAATAACATATCATTCTTGATAATTAGAGAAGGATGAAAAGGTACAGTTATGTGTTGAAATTCTTGGGCTATAATCCAACTTCGAAACAAAGAATTATTCATGCTAGCTATGTGCTCACTTACCCGTGATTGCAACTTGAATTATCTTTGATATATGTGTCTATGATCACAACTTGTAAAACGAATACTGAAAAGGGAAAATGATGTGATGATGATGGCCATGAATGCCCAGTAATTGTTATGATATGTGTGAAATAAAGATTTAGAGGTGTTGACTAATGAGAATGGAGTAATGCCTAGGCAAGGCGACCTAGCCGATCGGGTCATGATCGGACACCATGCCGAACACGTGGTGGTAATGTGCTGATATTGAATTTCGGATAAGGGAAATGGAAGATTGATTAAGAGTAACGCCTCCAATGAGGTGACCTAGCCGGTCGGGTTGTGACCGGACTCCGCTCAAGATGGCGGTGGCATTGAGAATAATGGTTAACATGTGACAGAAATGCCCCAATCTATGTTTTAGAAATTGTATGAAAGATTATATGAATTGCATCCTTGATTTACCCATGTTATTTACTTGTACCTGTTTGATAGTTCTTTCTAGTAAAATGGTATTTAGTTATGCACACCAGTACAATTCAAATGTACTGACGTCCCTTTTGCCGGGGGCGCTACATTCGTGTTATGATTGTCAGTGGTTCTATAGCAGGCACTCCAGTACACCGGTAGTAGCACCTCCTCCACTTTCCGTCAGCTGTATTGGTGAGCCCCTTTCCCCTCGGGGCCCTGCGTGGCTTATGCCGTTGTTCTTCCCGGTGTCTTATTTTTGTATTTGTGTAAGGTATAGCCGGAGCCTTGTTGCTAGCATTTCTGTATTATTCTTCAGTTATATTTAGAGGCTCCGTAGACAGGTTGTGGGTTGTGTTGTTTATTGGAATTAAGATTGAAATATTGATCTTCGGCAACGATTTACAAAACTTGTAATATTTTGATATTTATGATTTAAGCTGCTAATGGAAATGAAATGGAATTGTTAATAAAATACTTACTAAGTATTTTTAATAGAGTCCATCTTTTATTTAATTACGAGTTGGGTTGGGTAGTATGTATGAAACCTACCAGGCTTGCTCAGTCGGGTTTACTTGGTTGAGCGCCGGTCGCGCTCCTCGAATTTTGGGGTGTGACAAAGATAGACCTTCTGCAACTTAGTCGATTTTGTCAAAACTTATGCACCTCACTTTCTATCTTGATTTTTAAACAATTGTCTTCACCCATAATCATCCCGATATGACTTTATATGTCCAAAATATAACCTTACTACTCCTTTAACTTATTCATACCTAGTCCGAATGTGCGGGGTGTTACATTATCTCCCCGTTGGGATCATTCGTCCTCGAATGATTATCCTGATTAAAACTTCTGCTGACTTTGGACTTTAAATGGTTCTGGTGGAAATATGAACTTTCACAAACACTTGCATACTAAATTGATTGAATACATGACTATTGAATTGCTGAGATAGTGAATTGAATGAATACCTCATTGACTGAATATTTATTTGTCAGGGATACGTGAATACTGAACCAACATAGATATATGAATACTAAACTAGCACGAATATTTGAGTATTGAACTAATATCAATATCAGAGTACCAAGCTGGCATGAATATCTAAGTATACTAGCATGAGTAGTTGAGTATTGAATTGACATGAGAATCTGAGTATTGAACTGACATGAGTATCTGAGTATTGAACTGACATGAGTATCTGAGTACTTAACTGATATGAGTATCTGAGTACTGAACTACTAGATGTACCATTCTGGTGGTAACTCCAACTCATAAACTAATTGATCGATCCTTTGCAAGATTCTATATGGCCCAATATAGCAGGGACTATGCTTCCCCTTCTTTCCAAATCTCATAACACCTTTCATAAGAAAAACTTTCAGAAACACCCAATCATCAACTTGAAATTTTAGGTGTCTATGTCCGCACGTCCGAATATGACTTTTGGTGGATTTAAGCTGCCTTCAAATGCTCTTGAATCAACTTAACATTATCCACAGTCTGATAGACCAAATTTGGTCCCAACAACTCCTCTTCACCAACTTTGAACTGACAACTTGGTGACAAAGTCTGCGACGTTCTATTTCGTATTGGTTCGCCAATAAACCTCCTTAAGACCATGATACATATTTGTGGTACCTGAGTAAATAGAATACCTAAAATTGTGGGCTTCTAGCATGATCTTCCCTCTTCAAGTCCATCTTTGTTTGGAACACACAATCTGTCGTGGTACCTCAAAGTACTATCATCTCCCCCTTATTCCAAAGCTATCATTTTATGCTTCTGAATGCTAAAAGTAGGGATCATCAAACTATTTCTCCTTCACTTCGCCTACTAAGGGGGAACAAGTCATATTCTAGACAACAACTCTATTATCTTTGGAGTATGCAAATTGAACTCCTAGTTAGGCTAAGCGGTGAAGTTCTTTCACCAGACTTGTCTTATCTACCTCAATCATGAGTTATACTTCCCACGCCTTATCTTCTTAAGCACTTCCTGAAAACACTTATAGAATTGTTGTGAGATAAGTCTTTGACCAGTACTCCGAAGACTAGAGTCTAGTGCAATGGCACTACCCTCGTGACACATAAGTAGGCATGATTTTATAGCTTTTCGGTGATCACTTTATCATCAATAACTAAGCTCGGTGATCATTCTACTCACTTGGTGTTTCTTACACATGCTAGTCATAATCCTTGTGGCAATTATAGAATTTTTCTTCATTACCGAACTGATTTTCTTTTTCATACCCCATGCTAACTATTCGGGTTTCAAATCTCTAACCGGACTTACTGAAAGTCTTTACATCATCCCTTAGACAAAAGTTCTTATACTAGTGGATCCTTTTCTTTTTGTTGGGATCCAAATAACTTTCCTTATTTTCTGTAATTATTTGCACTCTACGTCAATGACGACTCATCTTTCAACTTACTTTTGAAAAATATTTCTTACTAGGTGAAAAAAATTATTCACTTAACGGAAAATTAATATATTCACAACTATCATACACTATCTTAATAATTTAACTCTGCTAACACTATCAATACTGGAGAAACCATATTACGATAACTCCTAAAGGCTATTCTTCTATAGTTTGTGCTCTCACTGGTAGCTATTTTTTTTTCCACTACCACTGTTCTTCGAGTTTAACTTAAACTCTTTGGGTTCTAACACACATTCGGTATTTCAAACTGTCATCTATTGACAAGAGTTAACCTGGCTAAGTGAATCAAATTGTACCTCTACTAGCTCTGTTGAAAGTGCTAATTCACTGTATCAACTCAAAATTTACTATTCTTTTACTAATGTCAGGACCCCCGTTCGCCCTCCGTGAACCATCGTGATGTCACCTAGTCCCTATGAAAAGGTAAGACTAAATTGCGGAAGAAAAACTAAATTTGCAGAAGTAAAACAATTTAAAGCAGAAATAAAGTAATAAACAGTGTTTAGAAGTGCCTCTCGGCATACACAAAATTTAACTATCAAAACCAATACATATATCAAAGACCCGGAAACCCACGAATCACAAGCTAAGAAATACTACATAGCTCTAACTCCAGAATGTCTAACAAGAACAGAAATTACATAAGGGATACTAATAAAAAGGAAGAATAGAAAGGGACTCCTCGGTCTGCGAATGCAACAGATATAACTTAAAGTCTCTAGAGCAGTCGCCTCGCCTCAGGGGTGATAGGACTAAGTCGAAGTACCTGGATCTGCACATGAAAAACATGCGCAGAAAGGGCATGAGTACACCACATCAGAGCTCAATAAGTGCCAAGCCTAACCTCGGTTGAGTAGTGACGAGGAAGGTCAAGGCCCTACTGAGGTTAAATAAAAGATAAAGTTCGATAGTGTAGAATAGAGCAGTATAAGTAAGTACAGGAATAAAAGTAACACACGATACAAAGGATAACAACAACTATACAGAGGCAAAGTAAACACAGAAGGAAATACAGCTCAACAACAATAATATCAACCAGGGATCTTCCAGGATGCCGTCATGTAGTCCCAAATATACATATCCAATAAGTCTTTCGGTATACCGTCTCGTAGTCCATCTCATAGTACATGGGGATCTACCAGAATCCCGTTCCGTAGTCCCAAACATAAGTACCTAGTACTGTGGAATCTACCGGGTGCATTCCCATAGTTCCATATAACTGTGAAGGGGGATCTACCGGAATCCAACATCCGTAGTCCCAAATGTAAATAGACAAGGGGGAGCTGCTGGAATTCCACATCCGTAGTCCCAATGTAAACAGACTAGGGGGTAGCTATCGGAATCCCACATACGTAGTCCCAATATAAATACACAGCTGCAATAGGAGAAATACTCTGAAATGTCAAACTAATAAACTAGCCTAGCATGCAGCATAAAATTTAGGTAAAGTAATTGAACAAATAAGGTAATTTTACCACTTCGACATGCTTTCCTAAGCTAATAACAGGCTTAATATCGCAAGTAATAAAACAAGAAAGAAAACATACTAGTAGTTACTTAATAAAAACCGAATTTCCAACAATTAGCACAAGTACGCACTCGTCACCTCACGTACAAGGCATTTCAATTATCAAATATACCAAATCACAAGGGAAAAGTCTCCCACACAAGGTTAGCAAGCCACGGACCTCGAACCAGCTCAAAATCAACCCGAAACCACGTCTTTGCCACGAGTACTTAACTCCAAATGGCACAAATCTATTCAATTAAATTTCATATTGTTCAAGTAACTAATTCTACAATTAAATTCCAAGCTAATACACAAAATTAGGTAAATTGACAAAAATTCCCCTTGGTCCTACATCTCGGAATCGGATAAAATTTATATTTCTAGAATCCTCACACTCTCACGAGTTCATTTATATATAAATTATCCAAATCCGACATCAAAATCATGATCCAAATTCAATTGTCAGGTCTAAGAACCTTTTCCAACTTTTCTTCCAATTTTTCCACCCCAAATTCAAATTTATAGGGTAAATTTAAGCATAGATTCGTGGAAAACAATCTAAAACAAGTAAGAATCACTTACCCAAAACACCCAGGTGAAAATCCCTCTCAAAATTGCCTATCCCGATCTCCCAAATTAATTTTTCCAACTTTTGAAACTAAACCCTCGAAATTTCATATTTATGCCCTATTATTTCTGCATCTGCGGTCTTGGGAGCGCATCTGCGGTCCCGCACCTGCGGTAGAATGCATCGCAGGTGCGAAAAGTCACTTAACGGGAAGGGTATGCATTTCGTTCGCTCGGGCACATCTACGGCACCGCATGTGCGAAAACCTAGCTGCACCTGCAAAATCCTTGAGCTTGGCCCAAACCCGCTTCTGCGGCGCCGCACCTGTAGGACCCAAACCGCTGGTGCGGTTATGACAAACAACCAGCAGCTGAAGCAGTAACTCTAAACTCCAAAATCCTTCTGTCAACCATCCGAAATCATCCCAAGGCCCCCAGGACCTCAAACAAATATGCCAACCTTCGGAATTCTCAAAACAACATCAAAACACCAATTTTTCATTGGATTCAAGCCTAAAAAGTCCAAAATCTTCTAAATTACACTTTCGATAAAAAACCCAACCAAACTACATCTGAATGACTTGAAATTTTGCACACCCATCTCAAATGACACAACAGAACTTCTGCAACTCTTAGAATTCAATTTCGACCCTCGGATCAAAATGTCACTCTTGAACCGGAAACATAAAAAATTCAACTTTCGGGATTTTAAGCCTAAATTAGCTACGGACCTCCAAAACACAATCTGAATACGCCCCTAAGCCCGAAATCACCCAACGGAGCTAACAGGACCATCGAATTTCCATTTTGAGGCCACCTACATATTGTTTCAAAACTTAAATCGAACATCCCGGCAAATCAAAATAGTAGAAATAAACATGGGGAAAGCAATTAATAGGGGATCGGGCCGTTACTTCTTAAGACGACCGGCTCGGTCGCCACATCCTCCTACACTTAAACATTCGTTTGTCCTCGAACGAGCATAAAGACATACCTGAAGTAGTGAAAAGATGAAGGTAACAGCTGCGTATATTCTGCTCGGTCTCCCAGGTCGCCTCCTAGACCGGCTGACCTGCCACTGAACCTTCACTGACGCAATGCTCGTTGACTTCAGCTGTCTAACCTACATTTCCTATACTTCCACTAGCTCCTCAACATAGTATAGATCCTTGTCCAACTAGACTGAACTGAAATCTAACACGTGCAACAGATCACCATGATACCTCTAGAGCATCGAAACATGAAATACCGGATGAACTCCTGCCAAGATGAGAGATAAGGCAAGTTCTTAAGCAACCTCCCCAACACGTCTCAATATATCAAAAGGGATAAACCTCGGACTCAAATTCCCTTTCATCCCAAATCTCTTAACGCCCTTTATAGGCGAAACCCGAAGTAGAACCCGCTCTTCGACCATATAGGAAACATCACGAACCTTTCGATCCACATAACTCTTCTATCTGGACTGGGCTGTATGGAGTCTATCCTGAATCACTTTAACCTTCTCCAAAGCATCCTGAACTAAGTTTGTGCCCAATAATCTAGCCTCACCCGGCTCAAACCAACCCACCAGAGATCTACACCGCATCCCATATAAAGCCTCATATGGTGCCATCTGAATGTTGGACTGATAACTTTTGTTGTATGTAAACTCCGCACGGAGAATATCCTCACTGGCAAGAACTGACCCCAAGGCCCTCCAAACTCGATTACACACGCACGGAGCATATCCTCAAGAATCAGAATAGTGTGCTCAGATTGTCCGTCCATCTAAGGGTGAAATGTTGTACTCAACTCTACTCCAGTACCCAACTCATGCTGAATGGCCCTCTAGAACCGTGATGTGAAATGAGTATCTCTATTTGATATGATAGAAATTGGAATACCATGCAGACGAACAATCTCCCAGATATAGATCTCTGACAACCGCTCTGAAGAATAAGTAGTACACATAGGAATAAAGTGAGTGGACTTGGTCAGCTGATCCACAAGCACCCAAACAGCATCAAATTTTCTCAAAGTCCACAGGAGCTCAACTACAAAGTCCACGGTGACCCGCTCTTACTTCTACTCCGGAATCTCTATCTGCTGAAGCAACCCACCTGGTCTCTAGTGCTCATACTTCACCTGTTGGCAGTTGATGCACCGAGCTATAAACTCAACTATATCTTTATTCATCCGCCTCCACCAATATTGCTACCTCAAATCCTGGTACATCTTTGTTGCACCCGGATGAATGGAATATCGCAAACTATGGGCCTCCTCGAGAATCAACTCCCGAAGCCCATCAATAGTGGGTACACAGATCCAACCCTGCATCCTCAATGCTCTGTCCTCGCCAATGGTCACATCTCTGGCATCACCATGCTGAACCTTGTCCTTGATGACAAGCAAATGAGGGTCACCATATTGACACTCCCTGATACGATCAAATAAGGAAGACCGAGATACCACGCAAGCTAGAACCCAACTAGGCTCCGAAAGATCCAATCTCACAATCCGGTTGGCTAAGTATTGAACATCCATCGCCATAGGCCTTTCTGATGTTGTTAGATAAGCCAAACACCCTAAACGCTTTGCTTGGTGACTCAAAATATTGGTCACCACATTGGCCTTGCCATGTTGATACAGAATAGTGATATCACAGTCCTTCAACAACTCTAACCAGCTCCTCTAGCGCAAATGTAGATCCATTTACTCGAACAGGTGCTGCAAGCTCCGATAGTTAGTATAAATCTCACAAGGCACACCATATAAGTAATGGCGACAAATCTTCAAGGCTTGAACAATGGCAGCTAACTCAAGGTCATGAACTAGATATTTCTTCTCATGCACCTATAAATGTTTGGACACGTAGGCAATCACCCTACCATCCTACATCAAAACCGTTCCAGGTCCAATCCTCGAGGCATCACAATAGACAGTGTAAGACCCCAAACCTGTAGGCAATATCAAAACCGGGGCTGTAGTCAAAGATGTCTTGAGCTTCTGAAAGCTCGCCTCACACTCTTCCGTCCACTGGAACAGAGCACCCTTCGGGGTCAATCTAGTCATAGGGACTGCAATCGATACAAACCCCTCTATAAAACGACGGTAGTAACCCGCCAAACCGAGAAGACTGCAAATCTCTATAGCTAAGGAAGACCTGGGCCAACTCTGCACTACCTCTACCTTCTTCGGATCCACCTGAAAACCCTCACTCGATACCACGTGGCCTAAGAATGCCACGGAATCCAGCCAAAATCACATTTTGAGAACTTTGCATATAACTTCTTTTCCCTCAGAGTCTGAAGCACTAACCTCAGGTGTTGCTCATGATCTTCCCGACTCCAGAAATATACCAGAATGTCATCAATAAAGACAATGACAAATGAGTCAAGATATGGCCAGAATACACTATGCATCAAATGCATAAAGGTTTTTGGGGAATTGGTCAACCCAAATGATATAACAAGGAACTCATAATGACCATACCGAGTCCTGAAAGTAGTCTTTAGGATATCTGGCTCTCGAATCTTCAACTGATGGTAACCTAGCACAAGTCAATATTAGAACACACCCATACGCCCTGAAGCTGGTCAAATAGATTATCAATACGAGGCAAAGGATAATGGTTCTTCACTGTAACCTTGTTCAACTGGCGATAATCAATACACAAACGCATAGAACCGTCCTTTTTCTTCACAAACAAGACAGGAGAACCCCAAGGTGATACACTGGGTTAAATAAAACCCTTATCAAGCAATTCCTGCAATTGATCCTTCAACTTCTTTAACTCAGGAAGAGTCATACGATACGGAGGAATAAAAATGGGCTGAGTACCCAAAAATAAATCAATGCCAAAATCAATATCTCTATCAAGTGTCACGCTTGGAAGATCAGCTAGAAACACATCGAAAAAGTCCTGTACTATAGGATATAAATGACAGCACAACTATACAGAGGCAATGTAAACACAGAAGGAAACACAGCTCAACACCAATAATATCAATCGGGGATCTTCCAGGATACTGTCATGTAGTCCCAAATATACATATCCAATAAGTCTTTTGGGATATCGTCCCATAGTCCAGCTCATAGTACACGGGGATCTACCGGAATCCCGTTCTATTGTCGCAAACATAAATATCCAGTACTAGCGGAATCTACCTGGTGCATCCCCATAGTTCCATATAACTGTGCAGGAGGATCTACCAGAATCCCATATCCATATCAGTAGTCCCAAATGTAAACAGTCAAAGGGGGAGCAACCAGAATCCCATATCTATAGTCCCAATGTAAACAGACAAGGGGGAGCTATCGCAATCCCACATCCGTAGTCCCAATGTAAATACACAGCAGCAACAGGAGAAAAACTCAAAAATGTCAAACTTCATATTAAGGTAAACAAATAGACTAGCCTAGCATGCTGCACAAAATTCAGGTAAAGCACTTGAACAAATAAGGTAATATTATCACTTAGAACATGCTTTCCTAAGCTAACAACAGGCTAAATAGTGGAAGTAATAAATCAGGAAAGAAAACATACTAGTAGTTACTTAATTAAAACCAGATTTCCAACAATTAGCACAAGTACGCACTTGTCACCTCATGTACAAGATTTCAATTATAAAATATACCAAATCCTAAGGGAAAAGTCCCCCACACAAGGTTAGGCAAGCCACATACCTCGAACCAGCTCAAAATCAGCCCAAAACCACGTCTTTGCCACAAGTACTCGACTCCAAATAGCCTAAATCTATTCAATTAAATTGCATATTGTTCAAGTAACTGATTCTACAATTAAATTCTAAGCTAATACATAAAATTAGGTAAATTAACCAAAATGCCCCTCGGTCCCATGTCTTGGAATCAGATAAAATTTACATTTCTAGAATACTCACACTCTCACGAGTTCATTTATATAAAAATTATCCAAATCCGACATCAAAATCATGATCCAAATTCAATTGTCAGGTCTAAGAACCTTTTCCAAAATTTCTTCCAATTTTTCCACCCCAAATTCAAATTTAAATGATGAATTTAAGCATAGATTCGTGGAAAACAATCTAAAACGATTAAGAATCACTTACCCAAAACACCCAGGTGAAAATCCCTCTCAAAATCACCTATCTCAAGCTCCCAAATCAATTTTTTAGAATTTTGAAACTAAACCCTCGAAATTTCATATTTCTACCCAACTATTTTTGCATCTGCGGTTTTGGGAGCGCATCTGTGGTCCCGCACCTACGGTAAAATGTATTGCGGATGCAAAAAGTCACTTAACGGGTTGGGTCTGCATCTGCGGTCGCTTGGTCGTATGTGCGGCACCACATATGCGTAAACCCAGCCGCACCTGTGAAATCCTAGAGTTTGGCCCAAACTCGCTTCTGTGGCCACTTAGCCGCTCCTGCAGTGCTGCACCTCCGGGACCCAAACCATAGGTGTGGTTATGACAGAGAACCAGCAGCTAAAGTTGCAACTCTAAACTCCAAAATCTTTCCGTCAACCATTCAAAATCATCTCGAGGCCCCCGAGACCTCAACCAAACATGCGTACCAATCTTAAAATATCATTCAAACTTTTTTCAACCTTCGAAATGCTAAAAACAACATTAAAACACCAATTTTTCATCGGATTCAAGCCTACAAATTCTAAAATCTTCTAAATTACGCTTTTGATCAAAAATCCAACCAAACCACATTTGAATGACCTAAAATTTTGCACACATATCCCAAATGACACAATGGAACTATTGCAACTCTCGGAATTCTATTTTGACCCTCGGATCAAAATCTCACTATGGAACCGAAAACTTCAAAAATTTAACTTTCGGCATTTCAAGCCTAAATTAGCTACGGACCTCCAAAACACAATCCGAACATGCCCCTAAGCCCAATTTCTTTCTCTGCTTTGAATAAATAAAGTGAATCATAAGGTTATTCTAACTCCCTCACCATCCGACCCTGCCCTACGGTTGCATACAATCTCTTTTTTCTTCTAAACTATGTGCGTAGATCACACTTAGGGAATTCATTTGCCTTAAATGAAATTGGAATATCTAGCCCCCAAAATTTCTATATTTTCCTTAGGCTCTTTTATGTCCAAAACTATAGTGATCAATTCTATGCCCGCTGCGGTTGAATTCTTAACCTGGGTTTGACATACGGATACACTCCCATATATATCTGATAAACAACTTTATGCACCATCCAGTGAGTCTTGGGTCTTAATCCCTAAAACATGCAAAGATTTTGCTATAATCACAGTTACTTAAATTTTCTTTGATAACCCATATGCATTATCGTATACTCATAAGTTACCAAAAATTTTGATACACTGAAAATTGGATATTTGCTAAACATATGACTGAATACTAGCATACTAAATAACAATAATCTTAAAAACTGAAAGACTGTATAACTGGTAACTAAGTAAAACTAATGACTATAAAACGTAATAACTGCTTTTTTACTTTCTGATAGGGTTATGATCTAATTTGTACAACTATCCATTGCATCCCACTTTTAACATCCTCTCAAGTCTCATATTTACCAACCTGCACTCCATAATTATACCTCCAATGGGCAATTATCCTCTCTAGGGCCTTAGGTTTCTCCTGTGCGGCACTTGGGCATCCAATACGTTTGGAATTTGGTAGGAAGAGAAGGTTAATTGTTGGTCTAAGCTTCATGGAACAATCTAGAGTAGAAAGAAGTGAGAAAATACTGGATGTCTTGGTAGTAACCATTTATATGAGTGGCTGTCACACACATATAAAGGAAACTCTACTAGACACGGCTTCATAGACTCCCTAGAATACTTGAACCTGGCTCTGATACTAAGCTTTTTCACGCCCCGAACCCGATCCTAGACTTAACACGGCAGTTGGTGCCTGACTACATGTGATCAAGCGAACCAACTAGCAGGCTGAATCAACACGTTATATCATAACATACTGAATACGGAAGATAAACTAACAAATGCTGATATACCGAAAGTCTGGATGCTATAAATCAAAGTGCGGAAATACTAATACAATTCTGAAACATATTTATATCCAACATAACCTAAAATAAAAAGCCTGAGACTCTATCTAACTGTTACTATAGTCTATGAAGCCTCTAATCAAGTACTGGAAACACTAACTGTATGACAATACTGAAGACTGTAAGGTAATGATAATGCCCCAAAAGAACTGGGGATCACCAAGTAACTGGTACGAGAATCCTAGCTCTCTAAATCATCAACCTGTAAAGCATTACCTACATCATGAGATGCGTGCCGTGGGCAAAAGGGACGTCAGTGTATTTGAATTGCACTGGTATGTAAAGCAACTAAAAGAAAGAATTATAAATGCTAAAACTGAAACTGAGAATTCATAATTGATAACTAAAATGATGACTATTAAAACTGAAACTAAAATGATAACTGATAACTGAACTAATAATTGATAACTGAAATGATAAATGATAACTGAAGTGACAACTGATAACTGAAATGATAGCTGATAACTTAACTGAACAAAGGAAGTAATGATAAGAATACTCCCTCTTCTGAATGATGAACAACCTGTTTATCTGAATAAATAAATTGCAGCCTCAAACCCAATATATGTGTATATATATATATATATATATATATATATATATATATATATATATATATATATATATATATATATATATA
>MU766336.1:209295-222501 GCA_026770625.1 Nicotiana glauca
AAATATATATATATATATATATATATATATATATGCACAATTGCGGCCTCGGTCCCAAGTATACATATACATAACTGCGGCCTCAGGCCCAAGGATGCATAAAGCATAAACTGCAGCCTCAGGCGCAAAGATCCATGAAGCATAAACTGCAGCCTCAGGCCCAAACATGCGTAAAGCATAATCTATGTTCGCAGTCCCAAGTATGCACAAAGTATATAAACTACGGCCTCAGGACCAAATATAGGTGTGAAACACTCAGGAACTGAGAATCAAACCGCAATACATGATAGTTAAATATTAAATCACATTGAGTTACATGATAGTGGAATATTGGATCACACTGAGTTACATAATACTAGAATACTGAATAGGACTAGACTGAGACATGTATTCTTGAACTGATGATGAACACTGAAATGTCAGCTGTTTATGGCGTACTGAGTAATCTATACTAAGACTCGGGCTCAAACCCAAGTCTATATTGAATACGCACAGATATCGCAATGTTTAGAATGAAAGTGGTGAACGAGTTATGAAGCTAGAGAATATAAGTTCTACAACTATTCAAGGAACTAGGATTAACTATATTTCTGAGGCAATTGGTAACGTCGTAAAGAAACGTAGTGTAGGAGATTCATTAAAATTTCCAAACATAGAGAGTTAGGCTCATATACCTTAAATTCCTGCTCTTGAGCATAATACAACATTCGCCAACCCTTTCAACTTCAATCTATATCAATACAAGTCAAAAGTATTCAAAATTAGCAATAATGCCCATGCTTTGGTCACTTAGGCATTTTATCAAACACTTGGTGAGTATAAAGCTTCATCATCCTTATTAATAGTGTTTCTACACCCAATAACACATTCTCATGATCCTAGATAAATTCTAAAGTCTCAAATAATTATAATCAACATTATTCTTTATCACCCATAAGGTAAACAACACCCTTAACCAATAATCAACAATCAACAACTGAAACCTGTAGTTGTTCATGATTTTCTATCAAACCCATCAAATCATATCTCATGAACTAGTGTATAATCATTAATTTAATGATAGATTTAATTAGAGGGTGAAGATATTACCTTTTTAACGTTCAATCTTCTTGAATTCGAGTTCCAGGATTTCTTCTCTCAACAATGATGTCCTAATCGAATATCTAATGATATGGAGTGTTTACCCATGTTAATAAGTTGTTGGGAAATTAAAATCACTTAGAATCACCATTAGAACTTACCTTGGGTAGGGGAGGGATCCTTAAGGAGTAAGGTTTTTGAGAGCTTTCCTTTCTAGGGCAAGTTTTTATGATTTGGGGCTGTGGGGGACGAAATAGTGCTAAAAATTACTTCCCAAGTTGGACATCGCATCCCAGTAGGCCTTACCACGGTCCTTACCGTGGTAAATAGCTGGAGCACTGCCACACGACCGCGGTTGTAGTCAAACACAGCCGAACGCGGTGGTTACGCACTATTCTGTAATACGGGCATAACTTTTGCACAAAGCTCTGTTTGTGCTCCACTATATATCGTTGAAAATCTATTTCAGAGGCCTACAACTTTCATGCTTTGAGTTTTCCCAATTTCTTTAAAAAAATTTACTAAAATCTGCTGTAAGATAGACCTTCTTCAAACTTAGTCAATTTTGTCAAAACTTATGCACCTCACTTTCCATCTTGATTTTGAAACAACTATTTTCACCCGTAATTATCCCGATAAGACTTAATATGTCCAAAATATAACCTTACTACTCCTTTAACTCATTCATTCCTAATTCAAATGTGTTGGATGTTACAGTATTTGTCTAAATTGTTTTACATCCCTCTAAGAGTAATTGGCTTAATTAAGTTCAGTCGGGACTCACCGTTGTGGACCTCGAGCCCTTACCCGATCTCTGGTGACGCAAACTAGTTTTATGAGTTAACTACTCTAGGTGCCCTAATGCACTTTAATCCGTTAGGTGGTGACTATTCAAACCCCGTTTACCTTTAACTCTGTCAATTAAAGTGTTAATTGATTTGCTTAACTAAATTAGGGTTTGAATATAGTACATGTATTTTCTTATTACATTCTTATTTGTTCTTACCTTATTTATGTACCCGTACAACTAGCTGATTTTGTGTTATGACTCCTAATTACTTTTGGAATTGGTTATTACTTTATTTAACCTCATTCTTAGCTACTGATTGATTCTGTGTGAGATTTTCCTTAAATTAAGTGGTACTTACTTGATTCTGTGCTCTTAATTGATTCGTGCTGAACTCAATATATTTATTAGTTGATTTGCATACCTTATTTGAGTGTAATTAATTTTCATACCTTATTTGTTTTACTCTATTTTATGCTATAAAAACCCTTCTCTTACTCTGATTTTAAACACTTAACACGCTTTAGAACCCATTGAGAAATAACTTCTTCACTGAACAACTTCACAACTTTAAAACTTTTTGTTTCTTAAAAACTTAAGTTCTCTCTTTGTTGTACTGTTCTGGTTTCTGCACTATTTGGACGGCTGAAAGACAAGGCCTAACTCTCTGGAATTTGGCTACTGTTGCATCCCTATTTGCTTCTTCTCGACTGGTATGCCTTAACTCCTAGTATTCCACTATGTTCTACATGTTTTATTCAATTACTCTATTTCAAATTACAGCATGATTTTATTTGCTATATGACTGCCTGATTCCACTTAGTGATGTTATTAAGCTAAGCTATCTTCAATAATATGAAACTCTTCCTAATTTAGTTCTTGTTCTAAACTTTGCTAGAAACATGTGATCAATATGTAGCTAATTCATGTGTCATGTTTGTTTACTAATTGTTTCTGTGCTTAAGCCATGGTTGTTTAATATTAGCATCTAGCCTAATCGAAAATATAAACTTGTTCAAATATATGTTGAACATGAATTTTGTTTGTTCCTTGGTGCAGTTATGTTGCTATTCAATATGTATTGGTTTCTAAACATGTCCCCTCTTACCTCTATTTACTGGTTTCAAACTTCTACTCTTAGTTATTTAAGTTCCTACCTCCACTAGTGTGAGCATTGCCTAGGGTCCTTAAGACTCCTCCGAACTCTTACACATTGGGGCTGGTTTTCCAATCTTTTATGAACTGTTTCTTTAAGTGTGGTCCTGGTGTGAGCATTGCTCGGGGTTCCTGAGGCCCTTGGGAATTCTTACACACTAGAAACCTAATCCTATTTGCCATGGAAGGATCCTCATTTATGCTTCAAAGTTTCTATGTTTGAAGGCCTAGTTCCCAGGTTTATGTTGGGCCTGCTAAGGATCCCTGTAGTATAATGGATACTGTTATGTAATTTATTCATTTTGGGCTGTAATAATCTCTATAATAAAAATATTTGGGGATTACTGGTAAAATCATGGGGGTTTCTTATATCTTTTAACTTGGGTAGAAATCATGTCTATAGGTTTATTATAATGATTGAATCATGTGAATGCTACTACTTGTTTAGGGATCCTACCTATAGGATTTTCTAATTGTTTTGTTCTATATTTTACACGCATACTAGAAATCCTATTTATATATCCCTTGCATTAGAAATCCTGTCCATAGGATCCATGCATATTTTATAACTTACATGCATTAGTGACCATGTCTATAGGATTCTATATGTTTGAATAATAACCTTCCTGGCAAGTTGCTTAAAATTATGCATGCATATGATTAATAGATATCATACCTATAGGAAATAAAAAAATCAGTTTCAACTTAGATATCATGACTATAGGAGATAAAAATCAATTTCAAGTTAGATACCATGCCTATGAGAATAAAATGGATCAATTTCAAAACCAAGAAATCATGCTTACATGATTTTAAAAATAGTTGATATCATGCCTATATGGTAAAATCAATTCTGAAGCTTAGAAATCCTACCTATAGGGGTTTAAATATATTCGGCAATTAGAAAGCATACCTATAGGATATAAAAGAAATAAAACTGTCGTTATGAGACAAAATCAGTGTTACACTTAGAAATCATGCATATAGGTCTGTCATTAACAAACTCGTAGAAATCATGCCTATAAGATCATGTTAGTCTATTCTGAATTCGAGCACTCTTATAAATCACTTAGGCAATGTATCTACAGGACTCGCTATTGATTCTAGGTTTAAAACTCTGATATTTTACTGCCTGAAAATGCCCTGATTCAAGGCTTCATAAAATCAGTAGGCAAACCAATAGGTCCCGATGCTCGCCTTAATAAACTGCTTCTTTATATTTTGTTCTGCTCATCTAGATATCCTTCCTATAGGATCCTAAATTAACGAAATTTGCTGATTGAATTGCGTGCATTTAGTGTCTACTTGTGGAGGTTAATGTGAGCCCTTCTTTACATGAAGTCTTATCTGACTTTTGTTTGTCGCCTATATTTTTTTAATTTTAAGCAACATAGGTCAGTCTAGAACCACCCTGAATAGAGGTCCTAAATACTTCCAGGACCATAGGTAAGGGACGGGTAGTGCACGCACAAGGTGTGAGTTAGAAGCTATTAGAACGCCTAGGTAACAACTGAAAGATAGTAATTGGGTAGTAAAGGAGATGATGACCCGTGCGCTAATACTATCAGTAGCACCCCAACTTGGGGTAGTTACAAAGTATTGAATGGAATGATCTGATAGGCTAAAAATTCTAGGACCCTTTTAATCATGTTTAAAGTAATTTGTATTTGTCTAAATTGTTTTACTTCCCTCTAAGACTAATTGGCTTATTTAAGTTCTTCCAGGACCTACCGTTGTGGACCTCGAGGGGTGCCTAACACCTTCCCCTCAAAGTAATTTCAAGCCATTACCCGATCTCTGGTGACGCAAACTAGTTTCATGAGTTAACTGCTCTAGGTGACCTAACGCACCTTAATCCGTTAGGTGGCGACTCTTCAAATCCCTTACCCTATACCGAAAGGAATGGAGTTGTCTCAGAAATGTCAAACCTCAATTTCGCGAGAGAAAAGGGTGTGACAATGAGTGCGGCCGCATAATTTTGATATAGACCATACTCTTTACCCGGCCTCTGAGGTGACTGGCTGCGAACTGCACAAAAATGATTGCGGCCGCAGTGTCACTGTGGATCACAAAAAATGTGTGCGACCGCAAATCCTACCAACTTTAGAGACTATGCATTTTGACACTTGCCATTTTTTTTATGCATTGTCCTTGCAATGCACACCCATTCCTGCATACACTTCAAAACTAGTTAGCAAAAAACCAAACCTATCTAAAAGAAGAAAAATAAAAGAAAGAAAAATACATGGGTTACCTTGCAAGAAGCACCTGATTTAACGACGTGGCACGACGCAGATTACCAATCATGAGAAATGGAAAACTGCCACAATATGGCCATCATCAACTTTGCCAAGAAAATGTTTAACCTAGTGCCCATTGACTCTAAGAACATCACCATTCTTATTTTTCTAATATAGAGCACCAAAGGGGGTTACATTCATAACTTCAAAAGGCCACTCCATTTTGATTTCTACTTGCCTGGAAACATCCTCAACTGAGAATTGAACAATAGCACTAAATCACTTTCTTTGAACTCCGTGTTGTGGATGTACTTGTGATGGAGGTAATTCATATTATCCTTGTAAAGGGATGAACTTGTGTAGGAATGATATCGGAATTCATCAAGTTCATTCAATTGTGATAACCTTAGATTTGCTGCAACATCCCACTCAAGGTTCATCTTTTTTCAAAGCCCACATAGCCTTATGTTGGAGTTCTACCGGAAGATGTCTCGCCTTCCCAAACACCAATCGATATGGAGATATCCCAATCGGCATCTTGTAGGCCATTCTATAAGCCCAAAGAGCATCATCAAGTTTTCTTGACCAATCATTCCGGTTGGCATTCACAGTCTTTGACAAAATGCTCTTGATCTCCCTGTTAGAGACTTCAACATGTCCGCTTGCTTGAGGGTGCTGGGGGTGGAGACTTTATAAGTGACACTATACTTGGTAAGTCAGGTATAAAAAGCCCGATTGCAAAAGTGCAAACCTCCATCACTAATAATGGCTCGTAGAGTACCAAACCTTGTGAAGGTGTTATTTTTCAAGAAGGACACCACACTTTGAGATTCATTGTTGGGAAAAGCTACGGCTTTAACCCATTTTGTAATATAATCCACACCTACCAAAATGTAAGTGTTCTCACAAGAGCTCACGAATAGTCCTATGATCGAAGATATCAATCTCTAAAGTGGTGGTAAGGGGCATCTTTCTTCGTAGAAATTCCACTGGATCATTGGCATTCATCACACTGCTTTACAAGATCACTAGCATCTTTGTAGAGGGTAGGCTAATAGAATCCACAAGTCAAAACTATTGTAGCCGTACGGTAAAGAGTGACCACCATACGGTAAAGAGAAGCAAGCCTAAAAAAATCCCATTTTTTCTTCCTCCAGCACACAACGCCGGATTACACCATCGATACATATTCGAAAAAGATACAGCTCATCCAATAGTATTCCAAACAATCCTGTTTGAGCTTTTTCCTTTGGTTTGAAGAGAACTCATTTGGTACAATGCCGCTCACAAGATAGTTCGCTATATCGGTGAACCATGGCATCCCAGTCATTCAAACGAATAGGAGTTGCTCATTGGAAAATGAATCAGTGATCTCAATGCCATCATGTGGCATCCCCTCCTCCTCCGAATGGGACAAGTGGTCCGCCACTTGATTCTCACAACCCTTGAAATCTTGTATCTCTAGATCAAATTCTTGCAATAGAAGCACCCACCACATTAACCTTGCCTTAGAATCTTTCTTGCCCATCAAATACCGAAGTTTTGCATGGTCGATCAATCACCTTAGTATCCATTAAATATGGCCGGAACTTCTCCATGGAAAACACAATAGCAAGTAGATCCTTTTCGGTCACTATGTAGTTGACTTGGGCATCATATATGGTCTTGCTAGCATAGTAGACCAAATGGAAGATTTTGTTAATTCTTTGCCCCAACACCGCTCCAATCGCAACATCACTAGAATCACACATGAGCTCAAAAGGCAAGCTCAAATTAGGTGCGGTGATAATAGGAGTAATAGTCAACTTGAACTTAAGCAACTCGAATGCCTTCATACAATATTCATTGAAATGGAACTTGGCATCCTTCTCTAAACTTTCGCACAATGGGTTCACCACCTTGGAAAATTCCTTGATGAATGGGCGATAGAAACCCGCATGACCAAAGAAGCTCCTCACTCCCTTCACGAATGTAGGGGAGGTAATTTGGAGATTACCTCAATCTTGTCTTGATCAACCTCAATACCATGCTTTGAAATTTTGTGGCCGAGGATAATGCCTTTCTCAACCATGAAATGACACTTCTCCCAGTTCAACACCAAATTTGTCTCCTCACATCTAGCCAACACCCTATCCAAATTATTCAAACAATCTTCAAATGAATTCCCAGCCACACAAAAATCATCCATAAATACCTCAAGAATGTCCTCCACCATGTCGATGAAAATAGCCATCATACACCGTTGAAAAGTCATCGGTGCAATACACAACGCAAAAAACATCCACGAGGATATGGAAGTACCATAGGGACTAGTGAAAGTGATCTTCTCTTGGTCCTCATGAGCAATAAGGATTTGGCTATAACCGGACTATCCATCCAAAAAGCAATAAAAAGCCCGTTCGGCCAACCAATCAAGCATTTGGTCAAGAAATTGAAGTGGGAAATGATCTTTTCGAGTGAATTTGTTGAGCTTCCTATAGTCCATACACACTCTCCACCCATCTGACGGTTCTTGTTGGGATCAATTCATTCTTGTCATTTGTTTCCACAGTCATGCCCCCTTTCTTAAGAACACATTGCACGGGAGAAGTCCATGAACTATCGGAAATGGGGTACACAGCCCTGGCATCTAACCACTTGATTATATCCTTCTTCACCACCTCTTGCATTTCTTCATTGAATCTTCTTTGATTTTCAATGGAAGTTTTGGCACCCTCCTCCAAAATAATCTTGTGCATGCAAAAGGCGGGGCTTATGCCCTACATATCCACCAAAGTCCAACTGATTTCTCTTTTCCTCCTTTGTAGCACCTCCAAAGTTGACTCTACATGCATGTTAGTTAAGCACGAATAAAGGATAACTCGTAAAATAGAGGAAGGGTGAAGGTATTCATACCTGAGGTGGGGGGCAATGGCTTTAGCTCCAAGTTGGGAGGCTCCCCGATTGAGGGCTTTATTGGAGGAGTCTTCCAGTTTTCAAGATCTAAACAAAGATTTTGAGGCTCATAAATGTATGACCCTATGCCTTTCAATGCATTTACAAACTCCACATAGCCATCACTCTCCTTCTCATCATCTAGGTTGAGCAAAACGGCTGCCATATTGTCCTCAACATTCATTGTTGCACTAGCATCATCAACTATCACGTCGGTCACCAAATCCACAAATGAACAAACTTCATTAATATTCGGTTGCCTCATTGATTTGCATACACGGAAAACCACCATTTCGTCGCCCACCCGAAAAGTGAGCTTGTCGGCTTCCACATCAACAAGAGCCTTCTCCGTAGCAAGGAAAGGTCTACCCAAAATTATAGGCACCTCATAGTCCACTTCATAATGTAAGATCACAAAATCCGCTGGGAGGATGAACTTTTCTACTCTAACCAATACATCATCAATGATAACCAAAGGCCTCTTCATTGTCTGATCCGCTATTTGCAACCCCATGGATATGGGTCTTGTTTGCCCAATTCCCAAAGTTTTGAGCACTAAGTAGGGCATCAAGTTGATACTTTCCCCGAGATCACTTAATTCTTTGGCAAAATTGGCACTCCCAATAGTGCAAGGAATGGTGAACGCGCCCAAATCTTCTAACTTTGGAGCCATTGAGTGCACAATAGCACTCACTTGGTGAGTCATCTTGATGATTTCACAATTCATCAACTTTTTCTTGGTTACCAAATCCTTTATGAGTTTTGCATATCCCGGTATTTGATCCAATACATCAACCAATGGCACATTAATGGACAAACTCTTCATCATATCAATAAACTTTTTAAATTGGTTCTCACTGTTTTGATTTGCAAGTCGTTGATGGTATGGATGAGGAGGCCTTGGCATTGGTGCCTTAGCCTTTGGCACCACCGGTTCCGGCATATCAAATCACATGTTCCCTAAACGAGTTCACATCTTCTTGTATCTCCTCCACACTTTCATCTATATCAATTCTCGCATTTTCATTTGCTTGGGAATTCATCCTCTTGAACCACAACATCTTCATCCACAATCCTTCTGTGATTTGAGTAGTAGCATCTCCACCTTTTCCACTTCTAGTAGTCACGGCCATAGCATGTCCCTTATTATTTCAACCCTTCAGGTTCACCACAGTATCACTAGGTAGTACTCTCTTAGGACGAGTGTTCAACGCTTTTGAGATTTGGCCTAATTGAACCTCCAAATTCTGAATAGAAGTATTGTCCGAGGCTACTTGTGGCTCAGAGTCGACATTCTTCTCCATCATCTGTTTAAACATGTTTTCAATTCTACCCATATCATTAGAAGAAGAAATTTGGCCTTGAGAAGGATAGGGAGGTGGATTTCTTGGTTGTTGGAATACCAGAGGCCTTTGAAAACCCGACCCCCCGTTGTTGTTATTGTTCTAGCCTCTTTTATTATTGCCTAAATTGCCTTGATTACCCTAATTGTCTTAATTTTCTTGATTGTTCCAATTGTTTTGATTAGAATTACCACCATTCCAATTGTCTTAGTTGTTTTGGTTGTTCCAATTACCTTGGTTCCCTTGTGACCTCCATTGTTTCTTTAACCTTGATAATTATTGACATATTGAACTTCTTCATCTTGGTCATTAAATGAATCACCTTGATCATAACCACTATGATCTTGCACAAATTGTTCCGTATGGTTTTGCATTTTTTTGCCTTGTTGCCACCTCTTGTTTACTATCATGCTCACATATTCCATTGAATTCACTTGTTTCAGCCCTTAAACTTGTTGAAGCTAAGCCTTGGCCAATTTGTTCATGGTAGTTGTTAACTTGGCTATAGCTTGCCCGTGATTATGTAGCTCCTTGTGTAGGTGAATAATATTAGGGTTACCTTGTGGCACATTGGCTCTACTTTGCCACGCCGAAGAGGTATCTGCCATCTCATCAAGTATTTCATAAGCTTCGGCATATAGCGTATTCATGAATTCCTCCCCCCCCCCCCCCCCCAGTGAGTTGGTTAACCATACATTGGTTTGTTGTGTTGATCCCCTGTAAAAGGATTGTTAGATCATTGCCTCAGTCTCATTATTGTTCAGGCACTCTTTAACCATGGTACAATATCTCTCCCAAATCTCGTGCAATGTCTCATTAGGTTCTTGCTCTAAGGCAAGAATCTCATACCTAAGAGTCGCCATATGACTCGGAGAAAAGAATTTCGAAATGAACTTTTCTACCAATTCATCCCAAGTGTGGATGGAATTGTTGGGCAACCTCTCTAACCTGTCCAATGATCTTCCCCTTAGAGAAAAGGGAAATAGCCTTAACCTCAGTGCATCCTCAAATACATTGGTTTTCTTGCTCCCCCAACAAGTATCGACGAACCCCTTTAGATGCTTGTAGGAATTTTGGTGTG
Source organism: Nicotiana glauca (assembly GCA_026770625.1). Taxonomy (NCBI): domain Eukaryota; kingdom Viridiplantae; phylum Streptophyta; class Magnoliopsida; order Solanales; family Solanaceae; genus Nicotiana; species Nicotiana glauca. The sequence continues at coordinate 219,916 of MU766336.1, forward strand.
GAGCTCCGGTGAAGAAACCCCTCTGCTCAAGCAGTGTAAGCATCACGTTGGTTATTTAGAAGACGCCCTCCCTAGTCCAAGGTGAGCTATAGCACTTCTATAACCCTCATTTGGCAACACCTGGTGCGCTGATCTTGGTGGAGGTGGGGGAGGGATGGAAACATTATCATGAGGCAACTAACCTCATCTATTAGCTTGAGGTTCAATAGGGACCTCATCAATTGCATCATCATCCACGTCCTCCCCCAATGGCACATTTCCAATGGGATCGTTGTTGAGAGCCATTTTTCCTACCTAAAATCAATTCAAACACAAATCTGTAACTCGGAAGGAAAGAAAGACAAAACACACAAAAACCTATATATATAGCTAAATCCATTTAACTCCCCAAACGTGGCACCAAAAATTGATCTCGGCCAAATCCACACCACAATTAAGTAGTGAGACAGTCGATGCAATAATAACCCAACAAAGGTCAGGATCGATCCACATGGAGTTAGAATATAGGATTAGGTGTATATCTAAGCTGATTGCAAATTTTGGCTTAAATTGTACTTCTACAAAGTTGATTGGTGTATTACTTCTACTTTACTCTTTTGATTGCAAAGATAAAACTAAAAGATAATATTTTTGGTTTTGGGATGCTTTTCAATTGATAAAGGAATCTGGGTCGTGACTTACACCTATATGTCTAACTAACGGGTTGTAAACTATAGGGAAAGTTTGATTTATCGAGTTCATGGTATAGCAAACACACACAAATACTCACTCTATACCTCTCGGTAGTTTGAGTGGTTTTGCCCGATTTGGCTTTCTCAAGCCCAAATGGGTATTTGCACATATCAAGTGATATATGCTCAAGTAGGGTCTTACTCTCTCTAGATTTGACCCTTTAATTGGGTCTATCAATTTCTTGAATTGACCCCAATATCTTTCTAGCCAAGTTTTCTTAAACCTAGTCTCTCTTTCTCAATCAAAGACCAGGTCAAAAAGGCATCAATTAGTGTTTGCAACCATTAATTATATAATTTAAGCATAAATAAGGCTAGATCTCACTAACCCAATCAAACAAGCCCTAAAATTAAATACCCATTAAGTACCCACACTAGAGTTGGGTCACAACCCTAGCTAAAGATCTAGCTACTCGTAGAAAATAAAGAAATACAAGAAGAATTAAGGTATAATGCATAATCATAGATGAAACTGCCACGACCCAAACTGATGGGCCGCGATTTACTCAATCTAGTACCAACATAACGTATTTTTTCGTATCATAAAATCATAGATAACTAAGCCGGAGAGGATGCCGTGAAATACGTAGAATACAATATGTATTACCAACATATATATGAGACATATAGGCCTCTAAGACCAAAATAACCACTCGTAGACTAAATATAGGCCAACAAGGCCATACAATCTTTTACGTATATGATATCTATCTACAAGCCTCTAAGGATACATAATTGTCATAAGGTCGGGATAGATCCCCGCAATACCAAACAATACACATCTAAATCATACTGACCAAACATGAAACTCCGGAGTAAATGGAGTGCACCAACATCTTCCGCTAAGTTGATCGCCTACTTGGAGGACTCTCGGCTTGTCTATCAATACCTCCGAGTATGAAACAATACCCCTAGGAAAAAGGAACGTTAGTACTTATAATGTATCGAGTATATAAGGACATAAATAAGTACATAAAAGACATGGAAGAAATATAGAATAAATGACTCAACCTGTAAGTCAGGATAACTTTGTAAATCATGAAATACTTTTAGTGTCATGCATATGCATATGAATGTCATGTCGTGCATAGGGACATGTATTTATAACATCATCAAGCCTTTGAGGGCATCCCATCATATTATCTCAGCCACTGTGGGCAAAATCATCAATGTATACCAGCTGATCAGGTAATGGTGCGTATATAACACCATTACCTTTCCCATATCCCATATATGTGTATATATACATATATACACACACACACATACATTTATATACGTGTATATAATGCCATATGGTCATGGGTCAATGTGCATATGTAAATGTATGAAATGCATGTGAAACTATGTTAATAAAATCTCTCGGTACGTCATATGTGCCTCTGAATAATATCATGAAATAAACTTTACCAACTTACGTATTTTTAAAACCCATGAACAGATGATAGAATAATATGACACATAGGGAATCAAGAACATCATCATCTCTAGTATTTCTATGAATGGAGTCATTTATGGAAGTTGGACATTTTCTTGTTTCGTTCATGTCGTATAGATCATGTAAAAAATAAAGAAGGGATAGCCTTAACATGCCTGGAGTAGGGAAAATTCGTATAATATTCTTGAGATGTATTGCACCATGCTCCTTTAGAATTGCAAAATCCTATTGTTATTGTCACACCTCTTTTTTACGGCGCTTACATAGTCCCGGCGAAAGGGATATATATATAAGCGTAAAAAGAGTTTTTCCAATTAAAGGACGGTCGGAACGGGATTAGTTATTTGAATTTTTCAGAGTCGCCACTTGAGAATATAATGGTGTCTCAAGTCACCGATTTAATCCCGAACCGAGGAA
>MU766336.1:225842-246614 GCA_026770625.1 Nicotiana glauca
TTTATTTTTAATTTTGGAATTCTTTACTTGGGGTAAAAATCACGTGCTCACAGCTATTACGCAGGGCAATATTGTAAGAATTTCTTACAAATTTAAGAATTGACGTCACTATGAAGTCTCGTATGAACTACAAAAATTCCTTCACTTTTATTCCTTGTCTTTCCTTTCTGTAAATTTCTTTACAACAAATGAATTTGATAACCTTATTTGTTTAAATCTCTATTTGATTTAGCGTCTTTGTCTTTCTTTAAATTATTGAAAGAGACCAAAATCAGAATCTTTGCTATTCTTAAAAAATGGTTGAAACTTACATATCTATCCTTGAATTAAAAAGGCGTTATATTGAATATATTGCCACTTTTCATGCCAAGTTATGGGTCACTTAATGTATTTCAAAGGGGCTTTTTGCTTTAGTATTTATCCAAAGACTTCAATTAATCCACCACTAATTATTAATTAACTAGGCAATATCCCATTACTCAATAATTAACCAATTACCTACATAATTAAAAATTATTTTTACTTACTTAGAATAATACTCACTTTTCACGTACCTTATACACCTTACTATCACGGTCATGTGGTACCTTGTATGTCAATAGTCCATAAATACCGAATATTTTAGCTCAGGCCGTATTTTATCCCAATATGTCAAACTTGGACGAAAATTCATTTTATTTGACTTGCTTCCCCTCTCAGCTTCACGAATTTACTCATCACTTGTTTGAAATAGCATAATTCTTATCTCAAATAATCGCATTCCCGAACTTACGATGAAACTTTGACATGTGAAAATGCAGGATGTAACACCATTCCTGGCTTTGGAACATTCGTCCTCGAATATTAATTGATGCACTTATCATTCTCATAACCCATAACTCTTACGAGTACTTTAGTTCTCCTCTTGCCATATAGGCAACTGTTCTATGAATAAGTCCAAATTGCCCTATGGCATTCCCCCCTTAGGCCTCTTTCCCACACCATGACTTGTGATCGAGATCCGTCCAATCTCGTAACTGTTGCTACATTCTATCATGCAGCCTTTACGATACTGACCTTATAAGTGTGCGTATATGACTCTTCTCTCCTTTTTCACCCCAACTTTTAGCCAATCTCTAGGCCTTACTTTGTAAACATATACAGAGCTTAATAAGATGTTTCTCTGGGCATCTATAGGTATACTGAAGTTCATCGCTCGGTACTTTGTAGAATTTGTGAATATTGCTATATCTTATTTCATAGACATGGTTATCTATTCGTATGACTATCACGACCCCAACCCCGATCATGATGGTGCTCAACACATTGCTAGGCAATCCCGACCTTTCAACAATATTTCCCAACTTAAACGGATCATAGATGCAAAGCACGGGGAATAATTACTAAGCCATTTTATCAAAAGTCTAGAAATAACGATGAAATGTATAGAAATTTAACAAAATACTGCAACACAGCCCCCAAATAGGATCTGGTATCACGAATATGAGCCTCTAATACAGAATGTCAACCTACTACAGTTTGTCTAAGAAATGCGGAATAAAAGATAGAGATAGAAGGGAAAGATCAAGACTGCAAACGTCATGCAGCTACCTCAATACTCCCGGATACTGCTGCTCTGCTAAACAAGTCCTCACTCAGCCTGTGGGATACCTGGATCTGCACGCAAGGTGCAGGGAGTAATGTGAGTACTCCGACCAAGTGAGTAATAAATATAAATAAAGGCTGAGAATAAGGAATAATAATACAAAGTAAACTATAACTGGCAGTTCAGAACATTAATAGTGAAGCAACAAGCCGATGAAATAAGAGTACAGAAATACTATGACAGGTAAACCAGATAAGTGACAAATGCATGAATGCAATGCAACACATAGAACGGTACGCTCTAGTACCAGTTGCGGCATGCAGCCCGATCCATTTAACGTCGACGGCGCTCACTGGGGTGTGTACAGACTCCGGAGGGGCTCCTACAGCTCAAGCGCAAATAATCAAGCCATCTCGTGGCACCAACCAGGCTCTCGGCCTCAATATCAATATAATACCGCTGTGGCGCGCAGCCCGATTCATGCTCAGTCCAGAAATTCAGATAAGCCTCTCGGGCAACATTAAATAAGAGGTTCTCACCTCAAAATATCAAATAAAATAGTGTTTAAGTTTTCAAATCTTAAAAAAATGGCAGAGCATTTCAAAAATAGTATTTAAACGTAGGACTGAGATCAATTAACATGTCAAATAATGTAAAAACAGTGATAGCAATCCCTGAAGGATTCAAATAATTGGCACAAAGCCCAAATATAACAATTTAGTCCAAGTTGGATGATTATCAAACAAGTTTTAGTCAAAAACTGTATGAACATCACTCGGGACGGACCAAGTCACAATCCCCAACCTCAAACGACCCTGCACTCGTCATAGAGCGCGTGTCTCGCCTCAATATAGCATTACGATGTGAAATTTTGGGGTTTCAAACCCTCAGGACATCATTTACATCTATTACTGACTTCAAGCAGACCAAAAGTCTAGCTCGCTATTCCTTTTAGTCTCGAATCAACCTCCTCGTGCGTCGAATCAGATCAAAACCACAAGGAATACATCATAATATGCTAAAGGAATAATACACAGTCGAAAATGGTCAAAAAAATCAAGAAATCCGAAATTGACAAAACCCAAGCCCCAGGCCAACTTCTCGAAACTCAAAACTTTTACATCAATAGACTCATTATCTCGCCACGAGTCTATACATATCAAATTTGCCAAAATCCGAGCTTAAATGCTCCTTCAAACTCCAAATTATCATTCAAAAAGTCAAGCCCTAATTTCTCCCTTTTTAATCAAATTTCCATAAATTTAAGTGTTGATTCTTCAATTAAATGATGATTCTAGGTCACAAGACTCACCTCCAATCAATCCCAGTCGAAACCCTCTTTAATCCTCGATAAAAAGCTCCCAAGATTGCTCAACAATGGTGAAAATAAGACCTAGCTCGCGGAGGAAATGATAATAAACTGACCAGTTATTTCCGCATCTGCGGCCCCTTAGTCGCACCTGCGACTTCAGCTCCTGCGGTCCATGTCCGCTCCTGCGAAATTTCAATTAAAGGCTACGACCGCTTCTGCGGTCCATAAGTCGCTTTTGTGACTTCCGCTTCTGCGGAAAATCATAAAATATCCAGGTCCGCTTCTGCGACCTCCTACCCGCATCTGTACCTTCGCAGATGCGGTTCTCCTCACCGCTTTTGCGAAAACAGCCTAAGCCCCAGGACATCGCATCTGCGGTTCCTTCCTCCACTTCTGCGTGACAGCACCTGTGGTCCCATAACCTCAGGTGCGAAAACACTAGATACCAGTAGCCATTTTTCCTTGCAAAAATCCCAAAACTCTCCGTTTAACCAACCGAACTCACCCCGAGACCCCCGGGACCTCAACCAAAAGCACCAATGCATCCTACAACATTATTCAAACTTGTTCCAATCATGAAAACACATATAAAAAATTCTAAAATCATCAATTCTCACCGAATTCAAGCCTAAGTTTCTCAAAAACTTCCGAAATATGCATTTGATCAAAAACCCGGCCAAAACACCTCCGAATGACCTGAAATTTTTCATACATATCCAAAATCACCGAACGAAGCTACAACAACTCTCGGCATTCAATTACGACCCTCGGATCAAAATCTCACCTATCAACCGGAATTCGCCAAAAATACTAACTTCACCAATTCATGCCTAATTCTACACCAGACCTCCAAAATCACTTCCGATCACACTCCTGAGTCACAAATCACTTTCCGAAGCTAACCGAATCACTGGAAATCACATCCGGGCCCTCTAACTTATAAGTCAACGTCCGTTTGACTTTTCCAAACCAAACCTTCCTTAAAGAGACTAAGTTTCTCATTTCCAACCAAAGCCAATCCAATTCAACTATAACACATCAAATGTCGATAATAAAACATGAAGAAGCATAAAATGGGGGGAAATGGGGCGGTAACACATGAGACAATGGGTTGGGTCGTCACATCCTCCCCAACTTAAACAAATGCTCGTCCTTGAGCGGGTCAAGAAACATACCTGAAGTCTCAAATAGGTGAGGGTATCTGCTCCGCATCTCCTGCTCGGTCTCCCAGGTAGCCTCCTCCACGGGCCGACCTCTTCACTGCACCTTCACCGAAGCTATATCCTTTGATCTCAATTTCCGAACCTGACGACCCAAAATAGCTACTGGCTCCACATCATAGGTCAAATCATCATCCAACTGAACAGTACTGAAGTCCAAAACATGGGACGGGTCCCCAACATACTTCTGGAGCATAGAAACGTAGAATACCGGATGAACGCCCGACAAGCTAGGTGGTAAAGCAAGCATATAAGCCACGTCTCCAATCCTCCTAAGTACCTCAAAAGGCCCAATGAACCGCGAACTCAATTTCCTTTTGTTTCAAAATTTCATGACGCCCTTCATGGGCGAAACCTTCAGCAAGACCTTCTCGCCCACCATATAAGATACATCTCGCACCTTCCGCTCCGCATAACTCTTCTGATGCGACTGAGCTATGCGAAGTCTCTCCTGGATCACTTCCACCTTCTCTAAGCCATCCTGAACCAACTTTGTCCCCAATAGCCTAGCCTCGCCGGGCTCAAACCAACCAACCGGAGATCTACATCGTCTCCCTTATAAGGCCTTATACGATACCATCTGAATGCTAGATTGATAGCTGTTGTTGTAGGCAAACTCTGCAAGTGGCAAGAACGTAGCCCAAGAACCTCTGAAATCAATAACACAGGAACGTAACATGTCCTCCAATATCTGAATGGTATGCTGGACTGCCCGTCCATCTAAGGATGAAATGTTGTGCTCAGCTCCACCTATGTACCCAACTCCTATTGAAAAGTCCTCCAAAACTGGGAAGTGAACTGAGTACCCCTATTTGAGATAATAGAAACTGGGACCCCATGCAACCGAACAATCTCCCGGATGAAAATCCCTGCCAGCCGCTCCGAAGAATAGGTAGTAACACCGGAATGAAGTGCGCGGACTTGGTCAGCCGATCTAATATCACCCAAATCGAATCAAACTTCTTCGAGGTCCGAGGAAGACCACTCACAATATCCATAGTAATCCTCTCCCACTTCCACTCTGGAATATCCATCCACTGAAGTACACTACCTTGTCTCTGATGCTCATATTTCACCTACTGACAGTTGAGATACCAAGCAACATAAACCATAATATCTTTCTTCATTCTCCTTCACCTGTAGTGCTGCCTCAAATCTTGATACATCTTCGCGGCACCCGGATAAATGCAATACCGCGAGCTGTGGGCCTCCTCAAGAATCAACTCTCTAAGCCCATCTACATTGGGCACACAAATCCGACCCAGCATCCTCAATACACCATCATCACCAAGGGTCACATCTCTGGCGTTGCCATGCTGAACTCTATCGTTGAGGACAAGCAAATGCGGATCATCATACTGGCACTCTCTGATTCGATCATATAAGGAAGACCGAGAAACCACGCAAGCCAATACCCGATTGGGCTTTGAAATGTCTAATCTCACAAACTGATTGGCCAACGCCTGAATATCAACTGCAAAGGGCTTCTCCTCAACTGGAATGTAAGCCAAACTCCCTATACTGACTGCCTTTCAGCTCAAATCATTGGCCACTACATTGGCCTTTCCCGGATGATACAGAATAGTAATGTCATAATCCTTTAGCAACTTAAGCCACCTCTGCTACCTCAAATTAAGATCCTTCTGTTTGAACAAATGCTGAAGACTGCTATGATCGGTGAATACCTCACAAGATACGCCATATAAATAGTGCCTCCAAATCTTCAAAGCACTATAGCAGCCAACTCTAAGTCATGAATAGGGTAGTTCTTCTCATGGGGCTTTAACTGATGAGAAGCATAAGCAATCACTCTACCCTCCTATATCAATACACAGCCAATCCCGACTCTCGAAGCATCACAATAGACAGTATAAGAACTTGAAGTTGATGGCAAAACTAATACTGGGCCATGGTCAAAGCTATCTTGAGCTTTTGGAAGCTCTCCTCGCACTCGTCCAACCATACAAATAGAGCACCCTTCTACGTCAACTTGGTCAAGGGCGAAGCAATAGATGAAAACCCCTGGATGAACTGGCAATAATATCTCGTCAAACCGAGGAAACTACGATTATCTGTAGCTGAGGACGGTCTAGGCCAACTCTGAACTGCCTTTATCTTCTTTGGATCAACCTGAATACCATCGCTGGACACCACGTGCCCCGGGAAAGCCACAAAATTGAGCCAAAACTCACACTTGATCACACTTGGAGAACTTTGAATAAAGCTTCTCCTCCATCAATCTCTGTAATACAACTCGCAAATGTTGTGCGTGCTCCTCCTGGCTACGCGAGTACACCAGGATATCATCAGTAAAAACAATAACAAATGAATCCCGATACGGCCAAAATACACTGTTCATCAAATGCATGAACATTGTTGGGGCATTAGTCAGCCCAAAGGACATAACAAGAAACTCATAGTGCCCATATCTAGTCCGGAAAGCGGTCTTCTTAATATCTGAATCCCTGATCTTCAACTGGTGATAGCTTGAACGGAGATCAATCTTGGAGAATACCCTTGCCCCTTGAAGCTGGTCAAGTAAATCATCAATACGAGGCAGGGGATAGTTGTTCTTCACTGTTACTTTGTTCAATTGCATGTAGTCAATGCACATTCTCATGGTGCCATCCTTCATTTTCACAAACAGAACCGATGCACCCCACGAAGACACACTAGGCCGAATGAACCCCTTTTCTAGGAGTTCCTGAAGTTGATCCTTTAATTCTTTCAACTCCACTGGTGCCATACAATACGAAGGAATGGAAATGGGCTGAGTGCCTGGCACCACGTCAATACCAAAATCAATATCCCTGTCCGGTGGCATACCCGGCAGGTCTGCGGGAAACACATCAGGGAAATCCCTCACAACGGGAACAGAATCAAGTCTAGGATTCTCAGCTTCAACATCTTTCACAAATGCCAAATATGAAAGGCAACCCTTCCCAACCTTACGCTGGGCTTTCAATAAAGAAATAACTCTACTGGGAACATAGTCAGTCACACCGCGCCACTCAATCCTCGAAATACCCAGCATAGCCAACGTGACTATCTTAGCATGACAGTCTAGAATAGCATGACACAAAGATAACCAGTCCATGCCCAGAATAATATCAAAATCTACTATGCTCAATAGCAATAAATCAAATCGGGTCTCCAGACCCCCAATAGTCACAAGAAACGACTGATACACATGGTCTACAACAATAATATCGCCCACCGGGGTAGATACGTGCACAGGTAAAGCAAGACACCCTCGGGTCATACCCAAATGATGAGCAAAATATGAGGACACATAAGAATAGGTAGAATCGGGATCAAATAAAACAGAGGCATCCCTATGGAAGTCTGAGATAATACATGTGATAACAGCATCCGATGCAATAGCATCTGTCCTGCCTAGAATAGCATAAAATCGAGCCTGGCCACCGCCTGATCGGCCTCCACCTCTAGGGAGACCCCTGCCTTGCCTCCACCCCTAGCTGACTAGGTGGGTGCTGAAGAAACTGGAGCAGAAGATGAGGGTTGATCCCTCTGCTGAGACTGACCACCACGAAGTCGAGGACACTACCTCCTTATATGACCAAACTCACCGCACTCATAGCAACTACCAGGTGCTGGAGAAGGGGACTGAAGGAAATCCCGCGCACCAGAATGACCAGCCGATGCACTCGGCGTAGAAGAACCCTGAGATGAAAGCGAATAAGATGAGCTCTAAGCTGGGAGGGCACTAAGTGAAGGTTGCGCCTGCTGGAACCCCTGCTGACCACAGCCTGAAGACGCCCCACTATACTCTGGAGGGGCCGACTAAGAAGGCCTGAAGGAACAGCCTCTACCACGCTGGAACTGACCCCTAAAAGGAGCACCACTGAAACTGCCTGAACCTCGAGGCCATTTGGCCTCCCTCTCCTCACGCTCTCTATGGCGAACCATCTCAATATCACGAGCAATGTCAACTACCTCCTTGAATGAAGCACCCAATACTCTCTTTCTAGACATTAAAATGCGGAGTGAATAGTTGAGGCCATCCACGAACCTCCTGATCCTCTCCCAATCTTTCAGGATCATCCAAGTAGCATGACGAGCCAACTATGAAAATCTAATCTCATACTTGGTCACGGACATGTCTCCCTGAGTCAACCACTCAAAATGCCTACACAGCTCCTCTCTGTGAGACTACGGTACATACTTCTCCAAGAAGAGAGTGGAGAACTACTGCCAAGTAAGGGGCGTTGCACCAATAGGCCTACGCCTCTCAAAATCCTCCCACCAGGTAAATGCAGCCCCTGAGAACTGGAAGGTAGTAAAAGCCACACCACTCAACTCCAAAATCCCTACGGTGTGAAGCATACGCTGACACTTGTTAAGAAAACCCTGGGCATCCTTGCCCTCAGCATCACTAAATTTCGGAGGCTGGAGCCTACCGAATCTCTCGAGACGATGCTACTCATCGTCGGGCATAGCTGGAACCACATAGTCATGAACTGGTAAAACCGGCTGAGCTGGAGCTGTTCCCGGTATCTGCAATCCCTGCACAACCTGATCAGGTGTGCGAGCAGCGGGGGTCTGATTGCTTCCCCCAGCCTGTGAAGTAGCTGCTGTAGCTGTGGCTGAAACTGCCTGAGCCAGGCCAATGCAAACTGATAGTATCTAAGCCAAGGCCTCCTGGAGACCCGGAATCACAATGGGCATTGCCAGTGCCTGAACAGGTGCTGCTGGAGCATCCACAGTTGGACTCAAGTCCTGAGCTAGGGCAACTGGTGGATCAACAGGTGCTGCCCTCGCTCCTCTGCCTCGACCACAACCGCGTCCACGGCCTCTAGTGGCCTCAGTAGGTGGTACTGGTAGTCATCCACCATGTCCGGTAGCACGAGTTCTCACCATCTGCAAGAGAACAGAATACATAAGTTTAGTTTTCGGATCAACAAAGTCGAACGACAAGAATTTCAAGGATATAGAGTTTTTCCCAAAGGTTCTGCAGCCTCTCGAGGATAAATACAAACGTCTCCATACCGATCCACAAGACTCTACTAAACCGGCTCCTGATTTGCGAGACCAAGTAACCTAGGCTCCAATACCAACTTGACACGATCCCAACCCCGGTCATGATGTCGCCCAACACATTGCTAGGCAAGCCCGACCTTTCAACAACATTTCCCAACTTAAACGGATCATAGATGCAAAGCACAGGGAATAATTACTAAGCCATTTTATCAAAAGTCTAGAAATAACGATAAAATGTATGGGAATTTAACAAAATACTGCAACATAGCCCCTAAATAGGATCTGATGTCACGAATATGAGCTTCTAATACTGAATGTCAACCTACTACAAGTCTGTCTAAGAAATGTGGAATAAAATATATAGATAGAAGGGAGAGATCATGAATGCGAACGCCATGCAGCTACCTCGATACTCCCGGATATTGATGCTCTCCTAAACAAGTCCTTACTCAGCCTGTGGGGTACCTGGATCTACACGCAAGGTGCAGGAAGTAATGTGAATACTCCGACCCAGTTAGTAATAAACATAAATAAAGGCTGAGAATAAGGAATCATGGAATAATACAAAGTAAACTATAACTGGCAATTCAGAACATTAATAGTGAAGCAACAAGCCGATGAAATATTAGTATAGAGATACTATGATAGGTAAACTAGATAAGTGACAAATGCATGAATAAAATGCAACACATAGAATGGTACGCTCTAGAACCTGCTGCGGCGTGCAGCCCGATCTATCTAACGTTGACAGCGCTCATTGGGGTGTGTACAGACTCCAGAGTGGCTCCTACAGCCAAGCGCAAATAATCAAGTCATCTCGTTGCACCAACCAGGCTCTCGGCCTCAATATCAATATAATACCGCTGCGGCGCACAGCTCGATCCATGCTCAATCCAGAAATTCACAAAAGCCTCTCGAGCAACATTAAAATTATAGGTTCTCAGCTCAAAATGTCAATAAAATAGTGTTTAAGTTTTAAAATCCTAGAAAGATGGCTGAGCATTTCAAAAACAGTATTTAAACTTAGGACTGAGATCAATTAACATGTCAAATAATGTAAAAAGAGTGATAGCAATCCCTGAAGGATTCAAACAATTGGTACAAAGCCCAAATATAACAATTTAGTCCAAGTAGGATGATTATCAAACAAGTTTTAGTCGAAACCACTGTATGAACATCACTCGGGACAGAACAAGTAACAATCCCATACCACAAATGACTTCGCACTCATCATAGAGAGCGTGTCTCACCTCAACATAGCATTACGATGTGAAATTCCGGGGTTTCAAACCCTCAGGACATCATTTACATCAATTACTCACCTCAAGCCGGCCAAAAGTCTAGCTCACTATGCCTTTTCCCCTCGAAGTGACCTCCTCGTACGTCGAATCTGATCAAAACCACAAGGAATACGTCATAATATGCTAAAGGAATAATACCCAATCGAAAATGGTCAAAAAACATCAAGAAATCCGAAATTGACAAAACCCGAGCCCCGGGCCCACTTCTCAAAACTCAAAAAATTTTACATCAATGGACTCCTTATCTCTCCACGAGTCTATACATATCAAATTTACCAAAATCCGAGCTTAAATGCTCCCTCAAACTCCAAATTTTCATTCAAAAAGTCAAGCCCTAATTTCTCCCTTTTTAATCAAATTTCCATGAATTTAAGTGTTGATTCTTCAATTAAATGATGATTCTTGGTCACAAGACTTACCTCCAATCAATCCCAGTCAAAACCCTCTTTCATCCTCGACAAAAAGCTCCCAAGATTGCTCAACAATGGTGGAAATAAGACCTAGCTCGCGGAGGAAATGATAATAAACTGACTAGTTATTTCCGCATCTGCGGCCCCTTAGCCGCACCTGCGACTTCCACTCCCGCGGTCCATGTCTGCTCCTGCGGAATTTCAATTAAAGGCCACGACCGCTTTTACGGTCCATAAGTTGCTTCTGTGACTTCCGCTTCTGCGGAAAATCATAAAATATCCAGGTTCGTTTATACGACCACTTTCGCGCATCTGCGGCTTCGCAGATATGGTTCTCCTCACCGCTTCTGTGAAAATATCCTAAGCCCTAGGACTTCGCATCTGCGGTTCCTTCCTCCGTTTCTGCGTGACCGCACCTGCGGTCCCATGACCGCAGGTGCGAAACCACCAGATACCAGTAGCCATTTTTCCTTGCAAAAATCCCAAAAACTCTCTGTTTAACCATCCGAACTCACCCCGAGGCCCCCGGGACCTCAACCAAAAGCACTAATGCATCCTACAACGTTATTCAAACTTGTTCCAATCTTGAAAACACATCTAACAACGCTAAAATCATCAATTCTCACCGAATTCAAGCCTAAGTTTCTCAAAAACTTCCGAAATACGCATTTGATCAAAAACCCGGCCAAAACACCTCCGAATGACTTGAAATTTTGCACACACATCCAAAATCACCTAACGAAGCTACAACAACTCTCGGAATTCCATTCCGACCCTTGGATCAAAATCTCACCTATCAACCGAAATTCGCAAAAATACTAACTTCGCCAATTCAAGCCTAATTCTACACCGGACCTCCAAAATCACTTTCGATCACACTCCTGAGTCACAAATCAGTTCCCGAAGCGAACCGAATCACCGAAAATTACGTCCAGGCCCTCTAGCTAATAAGTCAATCTCCATTTGACTTTTCCAAGCCAAACCTTCCTTAAAGAGACTAAGTGTCTCATTTCCTACCAAAATCAATCCAATTCAACTATAATAGACCAAATGTCGATAATAAAACATGAAGAACCATAAAATGGGGGAAACGGGGCGGTAACACATGAGACAATGGGTTGGGTCGTCACATCATCCCCAACTTAAACAAATGCTCGTCCTCGAGCGGGTCAAGAAACATACCTGAAGTCTCAAATAGGTGAGGGTATCTGCTCCGCATCTCCCGCTCGATCTCTCAGGTAGCCTCCTCCACGGGCCGACCTTTCCACTGCACCTTCACCGAAGCTATATCCTTTTATCTCAATTTCCGAACCTGATGACCCAAAATAGCCACTGGCTCCACATCATAGGTCAAATCATCATCCAACTGAACAGTACTGAAGTCCAAAACATGGGATGGGTGCCCAACATACTTCCGGAGCATAGAAACGTGGAATACCGGATGAATGCCCGACAAGATAGGTGGTAAAGTAAGCATATAGGCCACCTCTCCAATCCTCCTAAGTACCTCAAAAGGCCCAATAAACCGCGAACTCAACTTCCATTTCTTTCCAAATCTCATAACGCCCTTCATGGGAGAAACCTTCAGCAAGACCTTCTCGCCTACCATATAAGATACATCTCGAACCTTCCGACCCGCATAACTCTTCTGACGCGACTGAGTTGTGCGAAGTCACTCATGGATCACTTTCACCTTCTCTAAGGCGTCCTGAACCAACTCTGTCCCCAATAGCCTAGCCTCGCCGGGCACAAACCAACCAACCAGAGATCTACACCATCTCCTATATAAGGCCTTATACGGTGCCATCTGAATGCTAGATTGATAGCTGTTGTTTTAGGCAAACTCTGCAAGTGGAAAGAACTCAGCCCAAGAACCTCCAAAATCAATAACACAGGCACGTAACATGTCCTCCAATATTTGAATGGTACGCTCGGACTGCCCGTCTGTGTAAAGATGAAACGTTGTGCTCAGCTCCACCTGTGTACCCAACTCCCGCTAAAAAGTCCTCCAAAACTGGGAAGTGAACTGAGTACCCCTATCTGAGATAATAGAAACTGGGACCCCATGTAACCGAATAATGTCCCGGATGAAAATCCCTGCCAGCCGCTCCGAAGAATAGGTAGTACACACCGGAATGAAGTGCCTGGACTTGGTCAGCCGATCCACAATCACCCAAATCGAATCAAACTTCTTCGAGGTCCGAGAAGACCACTTACAAAATCCATGGTAATCCTCTCCCACTTCCACTCTGGAATATCCATCTGCTGAAGTATACCACCCGGTCTCTGATGCTTATATTTCACCTGCTGACAGTTGAGACACCGAGCTACATAAACCATAATATCTTTCTTCATTCTGCTTCACCAGTAGTGCTGCCTCAAATCCTGATACATCTTCACGACACCCAGATGAATGGAATACCACGAGCTGTGGGCCTCCTCAAGAATCAACTCTCTAAGCCTATCTACATTTGGCACACAAATCCGACCCCGCATCCTCAATATACCATCATCACCAAGGGTCACATATCTGGCGTCGCCATGCTGAAATCTGTCCTTGAGGACAAGCAAATGCGGATCATCATACTAGCGCTCTCTGATGCGATCATATAAGGAAGACCGAGAAACCACGCAAGCCAATACCCGACTAGGCTCTGAAAAGTCTAATCTCACAAACCGATTGGCCAACGCCTGAACATCAACTGCAAAGGGCCTCTCCCCAACTGGAATGTATGCCAAACTCCCCATACTGACTGCCTTTCAGCTCAAAGCATTAGCCACTACATTGGCCTTTCCTGGATGATACAGAATAGCAATGTCATAATCCTTTAGCAACTCAAGCTACCTCTGCTGCCTCAAATTAAGATCCTTCTGCTTGAACAAATGCTAAAGACTGTGATGATCGGTGAATACCTCACAAGATACGCCATATAAATAGTGCCTCCAAATCTTCAAATCATGAACTATAGCAGCCAACTCTAAGTCATGAACAGGGTAGTTCTTCTCATGGGGCTTCAACTGACAAGAAGCATAAGCAATCACTCTAACCTTCTGCATCAATACACAGCCAATCCTGACTCTCGAAGCATCACAATAGACAGTATAAGAACCTGAAGCTGATGGCAAAACTAATACTGGGCTATGGTCAAAGCTATTTTGAGCTTCTGGAAGCTCTCCTCGCACTCGTCCGACCATACAAATGGAGCACCCTTCTACATCAACTTGGTCAAGGGAGAAGCAATAAATGAAAAACCCTGTACGAACCGACAATAATAACTCGCCAAACCGAGAAAACTATAAATCTTTGTGGCTGAGGACGGTCTAGGTCTACAACGTTATTCAAACTTGTCCCAATCATGAAAACACCTCTAACAATGCTAAAATCATCAATTCTAACTGAATTCAAGCCTAAGTTTCTCAAAAACATCCGAAATATGCACTTGATCAAAAACCCGACCAAAATACCTTCGAATGACGTGAAATTTTGCACACACATCCAAAATCACCTAACGAAGCTACAGCAACTCTTAGAATTCCATTACGACCGTCAAATCAAAATCTCACCTATCAACCGGAATTCACCAAAATACTAACTTCGCCAATTCAAGCCTAATTCTATATCGGACCTCCAAAATCACTTCCGATCGTACTCCTTAGTCACAAATCACTTCCCAAAGCTAACCGAATCACCAAAAATTACATCCAAGCCCTCTAACTCATAAGTCAATGTTCGTTTGACTTTTTCGAACCAAACCTTCCTTAAAGAGACTAAGTGTCTCATTTCCTACCAAAACCAATCCAATTCAACTCTAACACACCAAATGTCAATAATGAAACATGAAGAAGCATAAAATGTGGGAAACGGGGCGGTAACACATGAGACAACGGGTTGGGTCATCACAATGACTTTACTGCATCTACATATGTCATATTATACCATAACTCTTACTTTGATTTATGGTTATTGAGGTCTGTAACCAATTCCAAGTTACTCTAGTTGCTTATCCTTAAGACTAATAGTCTAATATCATCTCATACCATTGAACTTTTAACCATCTATTGTTGATTCACCTTAAGGTTGATCCATCGTCTACCACCAAAAACTTGATCTCTTATGTAACACTGCCGCTAGGACTTACGTCTCATCGGGGACATCTGGAGTAGTTAGATTGATCCACCTAGGGGTGATACTATACTTCCATAACCATACTTTATAGCATCCCAATGTGACTCACTTTATATGTGTATTTTGGTCCCTTACAATTCATGAAATCCTCTTCAAGTCATTACTCAATCAAAGGCCCAGATGTCATCCTTTATCTATCACAATCACACCATCATTCTACTAAAAGAGCAGTATTCCATCTTTTCTAAATACTACTAGTCGTAGACTCCTTGGAGTTCATTCAGGCTATACTGAGCTTTCTATAACTTAGAGGAATTATCAGCTCCCTTGTTTTCACAAGCTTAATCCCGAGGACTTATACATTTTCGTCACCTTCACGCTTTCCCTTTTCTTATACTTCCTCTTGTCTTTCTAAAACCTTGTCGTTCTATTATACCTTAGCTTGTGACTGATTTCCTTATGCTTTTTTTGGAACATCAAGTGAGACATCACATCATCTCTAACTCTTCTTTTACTATCTAATTATACCTTTCGGTACTTAAATTTCTAAAACCTTGTCGTTCTATTATACCTTAGCTTGTGACTGATTTCCTTATGCTTTTTTTGGAACATCAAGTGAGACATCACATCATATCTAACTCTTCTTTTACTATCTAATTATACCTTTCGGTACTTAAAACCCATAGGCCGAAAAGGTATGCCACTAATGACGCTACTATCCTTTTTGGATATTGAATCCTAGTGCTTCTAGCCTTCTATTCAAAGCATGGACTATTCATAACAATCGGTATTCGATTATCTTGCACGTTGTTTACCTTTGCCTTAAATCTCACATCATATCTTCTACCTCTTTCATGACCTCCCTTCCACGTAGGTATAATTCACATCCAAAACTTTAAGTTCATATTATAACACTTGCACCTCTTCAGATGATTCGGTGAGAGCTTTCTACTGACTTCTTATGAGGCTAGTAACCTTCTAACTGACTTTATCATAGAGTCGTTATTTAATGGGGTTGTTGTACTATCTCTAAGACTTAATTACGATTTCTATAGTTTCTTGGGTACTATAACCAGACTCTTGATTTACATGGTTGATGTAACTCTTTAGTTTCTTCTTCCTTCTAATCAGCCTTTAGGTAGGCTTAAGCTATCTTCCTATCTGCAGCTCCTGGTATTAGTCATTACCTTAGTATTTCATGGCGTTAGGGAATATCGATGATAAAATCTTCTAACAACTCAATCCTTTGTCTATGCCCTGGGCTCAATTATTTCTTTTAACCTATACCGGAGTCTTCTACTGCTATATGATTGTCAACATATATGCTGCATGGATAATAATCCAAAATCTTGAGTGTATCCATAACGTACTAACTCTGGATCATTGGTTGAATAATTACTTTTATTCCTTCTCAACTTTTTTTAAACGTAAGCTATTACCTTTTCTGGTCTTTCCGTCCCCTTGTTGCGTGCATACTTAGCTTATCTCAATTTCCACACATGCCAGAATTTTTGTGCAACACACATGATCTCTAATCCTACTTTTCATTTTACTTCCCGTTCAATAGCCACGGTAGGTGTCACTTTCATATGGAATGCATACAATGTTGTTGTGAGATTGTTTTTACATGACCACTTCTTCTTCAAGTCACTATGTTTAGGTTAAATCCTTCTTCTTTATTTCCTTAGCTAGCCTTTCATTGTAGTACTTAGGGAGGACCCTCTAACTCTTGTAAAGCTACAAGCTTATTACATCGTATACTTGACAAAATTTTTGATGTCCTTCCTTGCCTCCACACCCTTGTACTCGTACGGTTGCTATTTCGAATACTAAAATAGTGTTAGATAATTTGATAAAAAAGTATGAAATTGAGAAAACAACCCCTTCCGGAAGAGACGAATCATTAATAAGATAAGATAGAGGTGAAAATTTGGAAATCTTCTTTAAACATAGGTAATATACATAATAAACCGACACATATATATGTGCATGTATAATACGCCTTTCGTCCCACTTTAAGTATCGGATATAGTTTTTCAATTGTATTTCTGTTCTTATTGATTAAAGTTTTTATCTACCGTTAATTTCTTAGGGCCATATTAGATAATGGGGTTGTTGTACTATCTCTATGACTTAATTACGATTTCTATAATTTCCTAGGTCCTATAACCAGACTCCTGATTTACATGGTTGATGTAACTCTTTAGTTTCATCTTCCTTCTAATCAGCCTTTATATAGGCTTAAGCTATCTTCCTATCTGTAGCTCATGGTATTAGTCATTACCTTAGTATTTCATGGGCGTTAGGGAATATGCATGATACAATCTTCTAACAACTCAATCCTTTTTCTATGCCCTGGACTCAATTATTTCTTTTAACTTATACCGGAGTCTTCTACCGTTGTAATTGTCAACATATATGCTGCATGGATAATACTCCAAAATATTGAGTGTATCCATAACGTACTAACTCTGGATCATTGGTTGAATAATTACTTTTATTTCTTCTCAACTTTTTTTAAACGTAAGTTATTACCTTTCCTGGTCTTCCCGTCACCTTGTTGCGTGCATACTTAGCTTATCTCACTTCCCACACATGCCAGAATTTTCATGCAACTCACATGATCTCTAATCCTACTTTTTTACTTCCCGTTCATTAGCCACGGTAGGTTCCACTTTTGTATAGAGTAAATACAATGTTGTTGTGAGATTGTTTTTACATGACCACTTCTTCTTCAAGTCACTATGCTTAGGTTAAAGCCTTCTTCATTATTTCCTTAGCTAGCCTTTCATTGTAGTACTTAGGGAGGACCCTCTAACTCTTGTAAAGCTACAAGCTTATTACATCATATACTTGACAAAACAATTTTTGTCCTTCCTTACCTCCACGCCCTTGTACTCGTACGGTTGCTTCTAAAGTGTAGTTTTGACTGTTTTCCCAGTGTCAATACCCTTTAACTACCCCAAATCATATATAAATATTTCTCAAGGATCACGATGTCATATCTGCGAGACTGAATTCCCCATGTTGGGGTTCACTATCTTTATCTTGCTCGACGATTAATTTGTTTATATCCTCTTGTCTAGCCATAACTAGGCTCTTTCTGGATCAATTACCAACTACTCGTTGGCCCATTCTCATGTCAATATTCCGCATAATGTTTCTAAGGTTATTTCATTTATCGTAACTTATGTCTTGCATTGAATCATTTTTTATTTATAACATCCCGGGCAGGAACCCTTACTTCCTTTCCTTGTTGTCGTGCTTGCATAATGTTCTGAAATCATAGCATATCGGTAGGTTTGGATAAGTGCAATCTCATTCCTTTCTCATTTTTATTGCATTCTTCCTTTACTATTCCATAATTACTATAACCACTTAATTCTGACTTAATGCCATATAACTCCATATTCCCTCCTTTAGAGGAGTAATAAGATTTAGCACTATGAAGATATACCTATAGATGTTTTACCTCTTTAGCTTTGGCATCTTCTCACATCATCGATGACCCTTACTCGAATTTTGGTAATCCTTCATTACCAAGGATAACAACTTTCCTTACTCGTGAGGATGACACTTAGTATAACTGGCACATACAGTCCCTTAAGCTTAACTTTGCTCACATTGCTTGCCTTAGGAAAGTGTCTTCTTGTATGACCATTCTCTGAATTTCTCATGAATCTTCTTCTGTTGTCCATTCTATTATCACCTAAGTGAAATCTGAAATTCTCACGATACTGACTATCATCCAATCACTCAGTCCCTAATTCATGTTTAGTTTATCTTCTTCACCCGTCCATACTAATTTTTATTACTTTGGGGGTCTAACTTTTCCTTTTGTTCACGAACTTGTTTCTCCAAATAAGTATGTCTTTATGGCCTATACTCTTTTGTTGTCTCAAGGCCTATCACTTCTCATCTTTTCCTTCACTTGACTAGACTCTATAATACTGTCATTATTTTTTTGATCTACCGTTGTCATCCATGTATCATATCTTACTCATAATGCACTCTCTTCTTATTTCCTACTAACATTTCTATCAATCATTTTATTCTAAAAACTTCGAAAACATATTATTTTGCTTTTAGATCCCCTTTGCTCCATTCACTAGCTCTTTGGGTTTCTTAACATTATCTCTCTAATCGGTACAGGAGCCATACTAAGATAATATTTATCCTTTCCAGGCTTCCAGTGTCAATCTTTGTAATACTCATATCTAGATGTACTATTTTAGAGTGCACCATCTAGGTGTCTCACAAGGAGATCTATTAGCATATTATCCTTCTAAAATGTCAACTAACCCAAACAATCCATCCACCATTTTGGGTCACTCTAACCCCAGCCGGATTCTGATATCTGTCCTTCTCTTATATTACCCATGTTAGCCCACATGGGGCATAAATGAGATGGGTGTGGCTAATTGTACATACCTATGTTATTGTTGATGGTAACACAAAGGTCTTATATTGATCTACCTAAATTGTGAATACTGTTAATCTTCATTAACTGGCACCTCGTACCCTTCTTCATCTTGCTTCTTTTACTTGCTAAAACTTGTGTCTATCTTCTGAATCTCTCATTGCCTTTCACCCTAGGGGCGTATAAATATTCTTGCGTTAAGGCTCCTTATCAAGAAGCTTACACATCTTAGTACACACATGATCTACTGAATACCTTATATTTGTCAATCATAAGCATGATTAAAAAATCGAGTTCCTCTGACTTAAATCGTCCATATCTATATCTCTTACCAACCGTCATTCTGGATGAAGGCATCGTCGTATTATGAATAGTAGGTTGGAGTTTGAATTCTTATAAGTGAGCTCTACCACACTATCTAGAGTATGAAGAAAGAGTGACAGTCCTAAATGCCATGTAGCCTCCTGCTTATAAGTGTGGTGAACAACACACCCATAAATAAGACTCTACAAGACACAACTTGTAGACTCCCTAGGCCAGAACTGCTCTGATACTACTTCTGTCACAACCCAAACCGATGAGCTGCGACAGGCACCTAGTACCTTACTCAGCCGAGTACCAACATAATGTATCTTTTCGAATTATAATATCATAGATAACTAAGCCGGAGAGGCTACCATGAAATACATAGAATACAATATGTAATACCAAATTATACATAAGACATATTGGCCTCTAAGACCAAAACAACCACTCGTACACTGAACATAGGCCAAAAAGGCCATACAATCTTTTACATACATGACATCTATCTATAAGCCTCTAAGGATACATAATTTTCATAAAGGTCAGAACAGAGCCCTGCCATACCAAACAATACATATCTAAATCATACTGATAAAACAAGCAACTCCGGAGCAAATGGAGTGCACCAACATCTTTCGCTGAGCTGATCGCCTACTTGGAGGACTCTCGACCTGTCTATCAAGACCTGCAGGCATGAAACGCAGCGTCCCTAGGCAAAAGGGATGTCAATACAAAATAATGTACCGAGTATGTAAGGCACATAAATAAGTACATAAAAGACGTAGAAGAAATATAGATTGAGTGACTAAACTTGTAAGTCTGGATAACTCTGTAAATCATGAAATACTTTTAGTGTCATGCATATATGTATGAATGTCATGTCGTGCATAGGTACATTTGCTCATAACATAATCAAGCCTCTGAGGGCATCCCATCATATCATCTCGGTCACTATGGGCAAAATCATCAATGTATGCCAGTTGATCAGGTGGTGGTGCGTATATAATGCCATAACCTTTCCCCCATATATATATATATATATATATATATATATATATATATATATATATATATATATTGTCACGACCCGG